>CAAKHB010002277.1:37773-107190 GCA_901007665.1 Aeoliscus strigatus
CTGGGAAAGGACCACTTTAATGAGGTAATAAGGGGTGGTGGCGTACTGTGTCGAAACCTAATCCAGACTTGCATTGTGACTCTCACGCGTCCTAAAACCAAAATGTTTTTGAAGTCAGACACAAACATAATTCGGTTACAGTTACAGTCTGTCCTCCTGCATGTCACGTGAAGCTGCACCATGCATGGTCAGTTCCAGGTGTATGTGTGAAACTGATGTAAAAAGCAATTCAGAAACAACTGCTGTGTCTGTGTGTGTGTGTGTGTGTGAGAGAGAGAGAGAAACAGTCAACACGGAGCCATTGTTGGGGGAAACATTTGGGACCATTTATTTCTAAGTGGTCCCATATGCCTCCTCCGACAGTTAAGACTTAGGGACAGATACGATTTGTCTTTATCTGATCATGTTCTGCAGGAATATAAATATGACGGCGTGGAATGGCCAATACATCTTTTGTACCAATCGTCTCTGAGGTCTGACACATTAGCGGATTCCTGGGTTTCATTTTTTTTCCAAATCAAATCTCACAAACCAATTGTGACAAAAGATCTTCTCCTCACTCATTGCTTCATACATAAGGCCTTCATTCAATGCCAAGGTCACACACACACAGCTTGTGTCTGCATTGTATTATTTTTGTGGCTTGAGCACGAGACAAAGCATCTTGATCTTGATTTCTTCATGTCGGTTTGAAACCCTTTGGAGGATATTCAGGAGTTCTTGTGCACTAAACCTGGTCTTAGACTACTTACATCCTTCATTACCTCCACCTAGGAGGCTATGTTTCTGCTGGCATGTGTCTGTCTGTCTGTTTGGAAAATAACTCAAAAAGGGAATTTGAATGGAATGTTCAGTAAATTCTGCTCATGGACCAGGACCAGATGATTAAATGTTGGTAGTGTTCTGGAACCATCAGCATCCAGGAAGATCAATAGGGATAGGGAGTCAGATAGGGACATTTTCAGCATCTGTGTCTAGAACTCCACAACAGCAGCAGTGGACTGTCTCTGTAAACCAGTGGTTAGTGGGTCTGTCTGTTAACCCAGAGGTCGGGGGTTGGAGCCCACCCAGGGACAGAGGGTTTTTGTTTTACTATTGAGAATAAAAAAAACAAAAAGAAAAAACTAGAGCTCAGAGGTCATGATTTGTGATTTTTTTGGCTATTAGTGGCAAAGACATGTTTTGATGATCAATGAATTTATTAGAAAAGATCAAATGAATGGAGGACGATAGTATTGGCTGGAAATCACAATGAAATGAGCTGCTTGGTGGAGGTCTGAGCTCTCTAATTTCACGATAAAATAAACCTGTTTACTGTGGTTTCCACATTTCACCATGAGGAGAGGTCACGTACAAACACACACACACACACACACACACACACACACAAACACACACACAGTCAGCACACGTTCCCTGAACAGGAATCAAACTCTGGCTGTGGCAGAGAGAGCGAACACTGGCCACCAGACCACCAGGGATGTGGAAGAGTACCTGGACCACAGTATGGAATTGGCACTGGCTGAGCTGCTTTTGTTGGCCGACACGTGTTGTTCTTTGGTCCAGTTAGGATCATTAGATAAGCACATACATACCACCATCTCCATTTCCTTATAACTTGTATCCATACACTGAGTCAGTCCCTCCACTGTCTGAGCCCACAGCAGCTCCATCTGAGTCTGTTGGGGGTGGAGATGTGAACATATCTGGTGTTAGCAGCAAAGAAAGAAAGGATGTGAGTTAAAATATATTCAAAAAAAAAAAAATCACACTGTGATGCTGCTGCTACTGAATTTCTTGAGTGATTAATACAATTCTAATTCTAATCTAATCTAATCACCATGGCAGAGTGTCAGTAATGCTGACAGGACATTTTTTTCCTGCTCACCCAAGCTGGATGTTTGATCCTGGAAGTATATACAGTAAATCCCAAATGGTTATGATGTGAAGTGAAAGTAACAATCAATTCAGACCATAATACGCAACAATGTAAACTAATTACAAGGTGGACAAAGTCAGAGAAGAACAAATATATAAAACAAACATGTAATCCAGAGGGAGAGAATAATGAATGATGAATTTAATAGGATTTGTCAGAGTGGCTCCTCTTACAGCCAAAGCTTTATAAATGTGTGCTGGTCTCCACCTGCCCAGAAGGTACGCGGCACTTAATTAGTTTAACTGCTATTCCAGGTCGGTTGTCATGGGCAGACGCCTCATAAATTACCATTGTTGTGCTGACGGTGGCTGATGTTGCAGCGGTTTCATTGGCACACAGAGATCCCACGTATTAATCATTACGCTTTAACAACGTGTTGCCTCATGTGAAACAAAGAAGAAGAAAAAAAAAAAAGTTTACCCCCCTGGCCCTCAGCGATAAAGCTTTCTAAGAACACACACACACACACATACAACTTGTGAGCCACTTGAAAGTGAGTGAGTTGAAAATAATAAAACCACAAGGCTTGAGATTTTTGTGAAAAAATAATCATAACGACCACAACAACAACAACAAATTAGCTTGGGTGGGTGAAGTCCCGAATTACTACAAACTTCCACTATCATTACTATTTCTCTTTGTTTGTGGTTTTAATCAGTTTTAATTTGCTTTAACTTTTCCTACATTTTAAAAAATCTCTTTTGTTGTTTTGAGTTGTTTTTGCTATATTCTGTCGAGTCTGTTTTCATCGTTTTACTGAACGCATCTTTGAGTGTTTCTAAAAGTGCTAAATAAATAAAAGATGTTATTACAATAATTATTATCGTGATAAAGTTTCTGTGCAGCGGAATGTGCCTCAAACGCCATCCAGTGAAAACAAAGGTGGTCCGTAAAATATGAATAGAAAACATACGGCAATGATGATAATATGATACGATTCACATGCGGGTTTTGTACTTTGGTCACAGACTGCAAATCCTGAAGATGACGTGCTCTATGTGCACATTAAATGAAGAAAAAAAAAGGAGGGAGAGGAAGAGGAAGGCAGTTGTTTTGCTTAAAGGAAATGTAGCACGGACGTGTGCGATTGTGCTTTCAACCTCTGTGTAATTGAAGATGTTTTCTGTGTGTCTTGTGGTGAGTCCGTTGGCGCGGACACAAATGGATTGATGCAGTCACAACCAGACAGACGCCCACAGAAACCTCAACAGCGTACAGACAGGCCGGCGGCAGCGCGGTGTTACATATGCACACTGAGATACGAAGCCTGTGATGGATTCCTCCATCATGTGCACAAACTCCTGCCAAGTCGTGTAAATGTTTTTACTTATTACACACATAGCACTTTCATTTGAACCTTCTTTAAGGCTTAAACACGATGAGGAACAAAAATTCAAACACGACGAGCAACTGCTTGTCGACAATTCCTCACACATTCCGCACACACGTGAGTTCTGACAGTGACGTAAGCGCCGCCCGTTACTGTGTGGATTCAGCTGCAGGAAACATACGCAGCAGTTTTATTGGCGCCGAAAGAATTTGACTTCCTAGTAAAACCAATCAGACAGAAAGTGCTAAACGACAAAAGCGTTTTCCTAAAATAAACAAACGAGGAACATGATTGTTCTTCTACATAATATTATTTCTGTTTCAGAAAGTCTGTCCAGGCAGAAAGCTAACAAGATGCAGTCCAGGACAAATGAGAACCAGCTTTGAGAGTGTGTGTGACACGCTCACATTAAATACCAAATGTTCCCCCGAGGAAGTGACTTAGTCATGATAATTGCAAGCAAACTTGAAAACAAATGTGCTTGAGTTCAAAAAGAGACCCTCCCCTGCTTCCTCTGTGGACATAATGGCCCTCCTTTACACTCCTGGGCACAATGTGACTTTCTGTCTTATTTACTTTCCCAGAAAAGAAGAAGTTTTAGTTTTTAGTCAGTCAATTATTATTAAATGTTTACAAGAAAGACCAAAATGGACCGTATCAGTAATAACAGTCTTCTGTATTGTATTATTGCACGGAAGTGTATTACATTCACTTGACATGTTAAAAAAAAAAAATCTGTTTTATTGAGTCAATTTTGTATTTTTTTTTTCTGGTTTTCACTTCTTTATTTTTTTTTTCCTGAGGGAAGAGATGAAATACAAGAACCTCCCACCCGGTGCCTGGCACCTGTATGTGACTTACAGACAGGAATACCTCCCAGTGTGTCAAACTGGGAGGAAAACAAAGAGCGAGTCATGTTTGCCTCCTTTATATCAAACTCACAAGAAGGGAGTGATGTTGCTTTTAACTTGCAAGGAATACTCAGTAAAGCAGAAAAAAATACCTCGAAAAAACCGAAAACATATTTTGAAAGAAAGAAAAAAAAATACTCAGTAAAATCTTTGTTTTTTGAATTATGCCCTCATCTACAAGCATTCTTCTTCTTCATTCTTGGCAAAACAACTAGGTTGTTCATCCACATGACAACAAAACAGCAGCAACGGTTTCTGGCGCGCCACAGAAACATGACATTTCTACAAATGGCGCCTGATGACAAATGAGGGGACACTGGGTAGAATCTGGGTGACGTTCTTTGGCTGACTGCCCTTTTCTCTGCCCACCCAGGGGAGTCGTTTCCCACTGTTGAGAGGTTGAACCGGGAGGAGGAAGCAGCTGCAGTGGATGGTAGCTTTTGATTTCCCATGTGTGCACCTGATGATAGGTCCCATTTTGAGAGGTTTCATGCACTGGGGAAGTTTTACTGTGAACGCCCTCACATGGCGAAATTACCTCTGGCTGAGCGAAAGTCGACAAGAAGTACATCTGGTTGACGGATGAATCTCAAAAGCACTTGTCCAATGTTTTATGTTCCTTCCTCCCCTCAGACACTCTGGGAAGAGGCAGATTTTTTTTTGCAGATTCAGAGGTCTCTGATATACGGATGACACACTATAGATTTTTCTGGATGAGTTCACATATGGATTATCAATAGTTGTGGTCCTGTTTTCAGACAGGTCGTTTGAACGGCACTAGCTTGTTTTTTTTTTTTTTTTTTAACCAAAGAAAGGGCTCAGAGCAGAGGAACACGGTTTGTCTGCCGCCATCACAGGCTGCAATAATCACCAGCACTGAAATACATAGAACGTATTTCATAGCGACAAAGTGAGTTGGACAAGAGAAGAAAAAAAAACATCGATAGCAGCAAATGCACACGTTGACAGTCACATATCTATTAACGAACGATACCACAGATCTCCAATAATTAAAGTTAATGAAATATAAATAATGCAAGAGTGTTTTTTACTGACCAAGGAAAACTCCTAGAGCCTCCTCATGTAAGAGAAAAGAATGGCCTGAGGCAGAGAAGCTGATGGAAATAAGCTGGTGTTAGAATCTTGTAAAACTCCCTTTAAGGCTTTAATGTGTATCTGGCGGAGTGAGAGAAGACAGAGCAGAGGAGAAACAGCAGACGTGCGACGTGAGACAGCTTGAGTGAATGGAACCAATTCACATGGGGTCAAAAGTCAAATGTTTGTTTTTGTATGCTAAATATAACAAAGCAATTTGTGAGAATTAGAAATAATGACGATAAAAGCCAATTCAACTTTTTTTTTTTAATTCCAGTAAACAGGTTTTACATCCGACAATGTCCTGTAACAGGGAATATTATGAATACTACACATAATGAGACAGATATTCAGACTGGTGGTAACAGAACAGAAAGGATCAACAATGTCTTTGTCTTGATTTCCAAGTTCTATAGTATAGTTCAATAGTAACGACACAGTACTCCTGTCATTCCGGAAACTTCCTCATTTGTTAAACTGGAAAATCGCTCGTTGATCTATTTTAATGTGACTCTGCTGCTGGACCTTTGTCCAAAATTATCCAAATTATCCAAAATCCCAAATCAATAGAGTAGCAGGTCAAACTTTTGAGGTAGGAAATGAATTATAATAAAAAAATCTCTACTCTGCTATAAGCAGACCCACATAATAACCTACATCACCAAAAATAAATCCTCTGCCAGTCCTCTGCCTGTCACCTTCTTCTTGTGCAGTTCGTTAAAGCATCTGCAGACACATGTCGGACGCGGCACAGCACCTGATAGGGCTGAAATTCCACCAGGGTTTGTGAGCATACAAACAAACTGTGAGGAGGGTCAGAGGTGACAGAGCAGTAGACTTGGGTCAATACTGTGTCTCTCTGTGTACCTTCATTGTTCTTACTGGGAGACCAGAGACTGACAATACTAGGACAGCAGATCCTTTTGACCTCTCCCCCTCCAGCACAGTAGTATTTACGGTAGGTACAGGAAGTCAGGCAATGCCTGTCAAGAAATAGAAATTCATTTCTTCATTTCTGAAGTTCTGATAATTGTTTTGAGGCACTGTGGTAAAATAAAGCTAAGGAAAGGAAATGTATGTGTATAGCACACAAAGCAGATCAACCACGACCGCTGCTAGCCAACTGGGTGCCCCCCCACAAAAAGAAATAAATAGTAATTTATCAGGAAAGCCCTACCCCCAAACTTTATTTCTAAGAACTAAGATGTAATCACAACACAGTGTTTTTTTTTACTTCAATCAAATATTAATAACACTGTTGCTGATCCCTAATGATAGATAGATAGATAGATGGTGGTGCATGTTATGGCAGCGATGGCACAAATCCTCCACAACATAAGAAGCGATAAAAAGCAGACAAATACAACCTGTAACACAGGTGGGGGTTCCACCTGGATTTCAAAGTAGTCTGTCTCAGCTCTTCTGCTATTTTGATGCAAATGTTGTATAGACAGACACTTGTGCTTCTTTTCAACCGTTAGGTCCCATACTTGCAAGGAGTGTTTGAACAGGCAAACGGCAGCAAAAGCAAATCACAGACATCCTGCCGCTTACGAGCCGCAGAGACAGCAGTGAACAAACAGCTGTGTACATGCAGGTAAACATGTCTCCTGCATCCCAACGTCTTCTAAAATCGCCAGCTATGATGATTTGTTGCAGGTCCAAACAGAATGAAACGCCATAGAAACAGGCCTCAGACATCCCTGTTTGTAGGTTGCATTGAGCTGTGTCTGGCTGATCACCCTGACCTCAGAGCCTCATCAATCACTGCCGCCTCCACTTGCCCCATTTTTTCCCTCCATTTTGCTCCAGAGCCATGATGGATATCACTATTAGGATATCGCTCATCTCTTCGGGGACTGGTAATGGGGTGGGACCATCCCCTCATTCAGGTACAGAGATCAAGAGAACATAAAGAACAAGGAGGGGTTAAACACCATTTATGGCCAAATGTGCTATGATACATCATGAATGATGTGTTTACTGAGTGACATATTTGTTAACCAGCCCTGGCCTGCCATGGAATATCATATTTAAAGGAAATGGACGAAAGATGGAGGACAGAGAAAAAATATGAAAAAAAATATGAATTCATCCATCAAGTTGTGATATAACTATAAAAAATAAAAAACAATTAAATGTTACCGTCAGCCCTGCTCGGGTAAAAAAAAACAAAACGTCTTGTTTTATTTGGCGTGATGGCACTGATGTCACCCTCAGCAGCACATAGGTAAGTGCAGTGTGACATACTGAACACCAGATAGCACCATTGGACACATCTAGACTCACAAACAGCTCCACCATGGTGGGTTGGTAGGGATAGAGAGAAGCTGTCTGTGTGTACTGGAATGTGTTTACTATGAATGCAGTACGGTACATGTCAAACTGCTGACAAGTCAATGACACGAAAGTATGTGTTTTGAAAAAAACAAAACAACACAAAACAAAACAGGAATGCAATTGGCAGAGCGATTTACAAAGCAACAAAGAAGGATAAACATGCTGACTGCGTGGGGACCGGGATGTACATCAAGTACTGATGTATTGCACAATATTACACAGGAGTGACTCATTACATAAATATATGTGTGTGTGGTGTAACAGTGCTGCAAGAAAGTTAAAAATAGAATAAATAGAAGCAGCATCAGATGTTGCTGTTTATTTAAAAGGAGCACTATTTCCCTGCTACTTGTGTCATTTACTGATATTTAACTTCATATGCAAACGTACAGATAGTTTCAGTTTGAAAAGATATTATCTACTATTCTGCTTCTGTTCAGAGGAATATTACATATCAATCATTTCCTCACGCCAATGTGTCATCACCTTCAAAAACACATTCATGATTCATGAAAGCCAACTGCGATACATGTAAGAACTATTTGCATGATGATGTGTTTGATTAAGTATTATAAGGACGTAAGGAACACTCAGCATGATGAGTACATTTCCTTTTGTACACATACACATACATCACATGTATTGTAATACTGGGCTACATATGTAAATTATACAGATAAAGTAGGAGCTTTTATTTTCTGTCATGTATGACCTTCTACGACAAACGCCTCTGTTGGTTTTTATATTCAGTCGGCATTGGTTACATTTTTGGGAAAAGTATTTGCTCCATTACTGTCATGAACAGCAGAGTAGAAAATGTGTGTCTCTTTGTGTGATGAGCGTAGCTGTTGCCTTTTCTTTCGTTTTGTAATCTTGAATATTCTTTGGAGAGCATCTTTGACACACGTGAGAGTGAAGTATTATGTTGTTCCGTCTGCTGTCTGGAGATTTATCCCCGCTTTTCTGTCCTCTCTCAAAAAGACGACGACATGAGAAAAGATATAGTTAATGAGTTCATTTGAAAAAGAAAGAACAGGGTAGAATGGAAATGATAGTGTCTGAATGAATAGACCAATGGGTGGCTGAATGGTCACCTTTCAAAAAGGATCAAGGTAGTAGCATTACAAGGTAGAAAATCATTTCTTGGGTCTAATTTCTAATATTTACATTCAGATTTTTTTTTCCCACAACATAAAGGGAAAACGACTTGAGGAGGTTGTTTTTTTAGCCCAAAAAACTCCCCCATGTGATTTATTTGACGAGTTCCCCTGTACTGGGGTGTTTTGTTGGGCGTTTAACATGTGTTGTTTTCCAGCCTGATCCTTTCACCTCTTGCTCTGTTTGCCGAGGACTGCTCTTAACTCCCCCATCCGCTGCATCATATCGCTGCATTATTGAACATGCTGCAGCGCAGCCAGGAGGCAAGACACCAGGTCAGAGTTACTGTGTCTGGATTAGTTGTAGAGGATATGGTACATTCAAATAAAGGCCAGGCTGCTGTGAGACTAGCCTGCCAAAACTCATATACTGTACATTCACACCATCCTGTCCGTCTTTTAACGATGTTGACGATCAGCTCAGGTCCTTAAATCCAATAACCAGGAGTTAGTAGGGACACATTACATAACTAGATACCCAGATGAAAGCTTTGTTGTTGTTTAAAACATGAATAGATTTGCAATGAAGGAAGGAGGAGTGCTGAACTTTATGTGGAACTAGAAAATAACTTAATGTGGGTCTGCTGCTGGACCTGTTGCGGTCCACGGGCCACAGGTTGAGAAACCACCCACTGTTGGCACGGCGAGGATCCCCCAAACACACAGATAGGTCGATAGTGTGGGTAGAGTCAGAGGTAGTAGCAGTAGTAGACAGTGGTCCCTCATACTTTGTGGAGTGTCCCACAGGCCACAAAGTGGTCCAAGGGCCACAGGTTGACAAACCTCCACCATCGGATTTCACACAGGTCACATAGAGGCTGGAAACTGTTTAAATGACATCTCTAGGTGAAAGTCTGTCTGAGCTAGAGCGCTGTGAAAACACTGTTGTTGGGTTCTGGACCTTTGGAATGACGTTCATTTCCTGTGACGGACAAAAATTTGCATTTTTTGCGATTTTCTCAGGAACGGTCAGAGCACACAATTCGGAATACAAGATGTGGCTCTGCTATAGCAGACACACATATCACCTACAAATGATTTTGACTGACTCCAAGATACAATCCTATTTATTTTTCTATCTTCTAGTAAGGGACATTTGACCCTGAGAAGAAATATTCATTTCGTTTTTCATTGTTGCTGCCAGGCTAAACTATAGGCCCACATGATGTGGATCATCAAGCATTTCTCCTACATTTTCACACGTGTGGACAAACCTCGTCATATCCACTCATGGTAGAATTCTGAAGTATCTGCATGGCACAGATGTCAAATATCAGAGTCCAGTTTTACTGATGTCTAATGTCTCCATGTTCTTTCTTTCATCTGGGTGATTTACTTCGGTGTATAGTCTTTGGCGATCATGCCAGGTCAAGTTGGGTGCGTGATGCTTAAAGAAACTTAAGGTGGAAGGAGGTCACTGGAAAAGCCACAGCAATTAATCCTGTGACCTGCCGGAGGTCACAAAGGCAGTAAAGCTAAAAGTAAGTTACTCAAGATGGTGGTTCATGACATTTGGTGCCACTGGTTTTAGTCATCTGTCCTTCTGAGGATCTATCCCAGCTGCTTTCCTCTGCCTCCTCTGTCTCTTTCTTTCCCCATTCCATGTGTCTTTACCTTTGGCTCTCTTTGTTTCACTGCAACTGGCCATGGATATGTACCCTTGGATCAACCAATCCCCAAAAACAGGGATTTCCTGATTTCCAGCCACCAGACATGACAGAGCCAAAGGATGAAAATTAATTTGAATTGATTTTAATTTGATCTGAATTTCTAGTTTCGTGATCACGTAATTGTCTGTGAAACCTTTGATGAAACCTGCTGTGATCCGACGTTTCAGATAAAAACATAGCTATATGCTAACAGCTGGCCACTAATGTTTTTGATGCAGATACGCCAACAATGCCACATTGCAGTTACAACTAACCTCATATGTTTTTGGAGGAATGTGGAGAACAGACAACCACAGGTCAGGAATTGAACCAGTGACCTTTATATTGGGAGGTGACAGCAGTAACCACTGGACCACATTGACCATCACACAGTTCATTTTATAGTTATTTCTAAGTTTTTACACATTCATACGTTCATCATTTCTGTCTTTTACTGGCTATTTTGACACAGCTTTTGTTTGTCAGCAATTGTTTGTCTTCTTTCAATTCGGCTCTCAAACAGTCCAGAGGAACATTTCTCTGCACAATAGATCCTTTAGAATTGTTCACCTGTATCTGTGAAAAAGAAATGAATATCAATGTTCCATCTTCCACTTGAACACCTGGCCTTTCTTCAAGGGCAGAAACAATAATGGGACACATTGTGTTTCGTTGTCGTGGAAACTCTCGCAGTACCTTCTGTTAAACTAAGGAGAAAAGTTACCACTGAAAAGTTCACATACGTGATAATATCACTGCCACATGTGAATGCACCGGAATATCGGGGATTTCATTTGAAGCGGTGGGAGACACTCAGCCGGAAACTGGGTGTGATATGAGTTTGTGTGTGTCTGTGAGAGGTGATACCAGCAGTGGTTAATGAGATAACTGGCAAACGGGTGGATTGGTATTCGTCAGTCCCTTACGCTCTTATTTTCTGATTTATAATATGTGTGTGTGTGTGTTTGTGGGTGGAGAACATTGTTTGATTTGATTTTAGAGTTTGTTTTTTGTTTTTTGTGAATTAAATGCTTCAAGGCCCAGGTATAAAAAAAATAACTACAAAAGCACTCTGAGAGCGCAGACCCCCGCCAAGCACTTCATTTCCACCCAATAATATTGTCCTCCATTCATTTGATCTACTCTAATGAATTCATTGATAATCAAAACATGACTGTCACTAAAAGTCAAATAGTTATTTTTAAAAAATAATGTTGTTCCACAAATAATTCACTCTGAGCTCTTTGTTTTCTTTTTGTTCTTTATTTACTTTAAAAACAAAAACAAAAAAAAAATGTTTCAGGGAACCAACAATTTCTGTTGAATAGTTGTTGGATTACATCAGCCTCTGTTCCCACTGCATTGTCTGACAGTGGGAATTGATGCAGATTATTCATAATGGAGAAATGCTGCTGTAAATACGTCATGTAATGTTTAATGATAAACATCGGTCTCTCTAAACAACGTTTGAGGAAGGGAAATGTAAATGTCAAACAATTGCCTGCAGCACATTCATAATTTTGAATAGTCTTCATGATAAAGTTACACAAAGCACGTCTGCAGAAAATAAAAAGACAAATCTTATTCTCGTAAAAAAACAACAGTTAAACAAAAGATTATACACTGCATGCCACCATTCAATCAATTCAATTAATCCACCAATTTCTGCGTAATCACATTAAGTCACACTGCTCTTAAATAATCTGTCTCATTCAGTTCCGCCTGCATTATGTCATTCCATTGTTTTATTTTAAGTGGTAGTTTCTGTTTAGTTTTGTCCATAGAACAAGACACATCCCAAAGGACATCACTGCTGCATACATACAATTTATTTTAGCAGGAACAATTAAGTACAATTGTATAGAATGAACAACACTGTTTTACACTTTGTACAGTTTTACACTGTATATTGGCTGTTAGTTATTTTATGTTTAATTATTGTGCCTTGTAAATATGTTAGACACTGTTTCATTTGGCGTTTTTATCTCTTTCTGACTGTAATCTCTCTATGTATGACGTCACATCCCTGATAACATATATTTGAGAGATTTAAAACAAACCAGGAAGTGCAATGGAACTAGTGGACTGGTAAAGCTTGTGTGTTTGTACATTAAGTTATAATGATACAAAAACAAACCTTATGCGGTTAGCCATCCATGTTTGTACTGTGTGTCTATGAAACCTGCTTTGAAGGGAAGTTCTCTGAAGGTCAGAAAATTCTTTGATGCAGAGGTAGTTAGTCGCGAAGACAGAGCACAGGTGACGTATATGCATTATGCATGGGAGAGGAAGGGGAGGCTGGATACACCAGTGACATATTCACAGTTACACACAGATGAACAGAGGCACACCGCTCTGCTGCATAAACAACTTTATTAAATCAACATGAACAGAGACAAAATAGTGTTTCAAACTGTGTAAAGCATGTTTACAGAAGAAAACAACAATACATATATATTTGCATACTGGACAGATGCATGCAAGTAAGCTTGTGCTCATCAAATCAGCCCAACACACACACACACACACACACACACACACACACACACACACACACACACACACACACACACACACACTACCAGCTTCTTCTCCCGCAGGCTCAGAGGAGCGTACAACACAGTACTTCAGGTCCCAACGGCATAGAACAGCTTTAAATGAAAAGGCTCAGCTCTCCTCATCTGTTGTTCTGTTCTGGGTCAGCCAACAAGAGCTACGATGAAATCGCCTCACTGATCAAAAATTGCAAATCCGATGTCAGCAGCAGCCTGCTATGTTCAGCAACCAGCCGCCTGCATCTCTCAGTCCCTCAGAGACGTCTGGCACGCTTGTCCTCCTTTGTTTCTGTGAGGGATCCTGCAGGTAGTGAGCGTTCATCATCTTCACTCGGTACAGATGTTGATGGCGTTCTTAATTAACAGTGGAAGATGAATGATGCAGATTAAGGTCGTGTCCACACGGAGAATCGTTTTAAAAAACTTGTTTTGTAAACGGAATCGTCAAGAAACACGCGCGTCCACACGAAACCACTCGCGCTATCCAATTGCATGTGGTGATATTTTGATCTGCACCCATGGGTGCCGTCTCGCGATTGGGAAGGTCGGAACCTGCCGGAATCTTTCTCGCAGTGGGTCTGGTTCTCCAGGTAATATCAAGCTGTAATGGGAAAATGGGAATGGGAATATCGTGTACACAGAGTCACAGTCACTTAGCAAAAGGCACAAAAGAAAACAGTACCAAGTCAATTTAAAATTCAGAGATGCTGAAATAGAACGTGACGGTTTGTGTAAATGCTTAAATTAGTTTTCATCTTAATACTGTAGTGTGCTTTTTTATGTTTGTCTGTGCAGCTCAAGAGCTTTTACCAGAAGCCAGTCAATGCTGGGCTTATATTTAAATCAGTGAGTTTACTGCTGCAGTGGGTGTTGTGGTTTCATTTTGTAAAAACACAGCAGTCAGGGCTGCATGTGAAACGGATTCGAATGGCATGACCGACATTTAGCCCAGTGCTAACTCAACGCCAAGGATTTACACAGTGTTGAAAGCACAAATGCCTGAAAACCTAATTTAGGGCCAAGTTCATTTATGGCCAACAGATTCTTGAGAGGGTGTCATGGTGGAGCAGTGCTTAGCACTGCTGCCTCCCTGGATTGGTTCCTGGCCTGGGGAGCTTTCTGTGTGAAGTTTCCATGCGGGAAACCGCCTACTCTACAACCACCACAGGTTTCCAATGACAAAAAGCATGACATACCTAACAGTCTAGAATGCTAGAAGGGCAACGTATCTGCTGAGGGAGGTCACTCAAGAGTATGATCCTTATATGTTACACTGTGATGGAACTAAGCTGGAGGATCTTGGTTTATCTTGAATTCTGAAGGAACGGCTGAGTAGTGATGAAAGATGACCTTTTTTTCCTTAATAAATATCATGATCTGGCTCGTTTGAATACTTTGGAAGGGCTTGCTGTCCACTACACCGCTAATCAACACTGTAACACATGAGGATGATAATAATACTTGTGTTGCCTTCATTCAGTGATTAAACAGTCGATGTGATTCTTCAGAAACGACTTTTGATTCACTTGTATTACACACAACCCATTTCAAATTGCCATTTCAAAATAAAAGACGCAACACTATGGCAACATTGAACAAAACAAATCCCAAAGCTCTTCAGACGAGGATAGACATAAACTGATGTTGACAGTGGGCTGTCAGCTAGAAAGTCATCTACTGGGTCTAATAAAGGATGAGAGGAGTTGAGTTAGTGTGTGAAGCCAAGCAGAGAGGAAATAGCTGACATGTGAAACCACTGAAGAAAGAGGCTTAGCGAACACTACTGTGGGCACTCTGAACGGACAAGACCAAAGAAAAACCAGGGGGGAGAAATGAACACTTACACACATACGGGACACAAGTGGACCCACGCCACGCCGCCTTTGTGAGGGTCTACCTTCAGACGTTAGCAGCTGCCCACAGTGCCACATAATTAATCTCTCAACAGGGTCGACATTGTTAATCTTAATCAGTCTCTTATCTCGCATTGCAGATGAGGGGAATTAGTGGCCTTCACCCCACCGCTTGGCTTTCCCTCATGCCTCGGCCATTTCTCCTCATTATGGCTTTACAGGACCATGTGGCCGACCACGATACCGCAGAAGACCACTGCTGGCTTGTTAGCCCCGTTCTCATTCTGCCTGATGAATGATATGTGCCGTCAGTGGCATCTGCAATGCAATGCTTTTGTAGATAAAAAGGCTTTTTATAATTAGTTTCATGAGATAACTGTTGTTGTGAATTGCAGCTATACAAAAAAAAAAAATCTAACTTGACTCTAACTTGACACTTTGCGTGCCTACTAGCATGAATGTACATTGGGAAATAAACAAATACTCACGCCCTTCAAAGACATTAATCAAGGATTCCAGTGGTTCCTTAGGCCTCTCCTACAATCCAAACCCAGGTTTAAAGGGCTACCTAGCTAACCTCGGACTTTCATGTCTCATAATACCGCCTCTGTACTTTAAAGTGAATCATGGCCGCACACCAACTCTTTCAGCGACAGTGAAGCAAAGATCGAGGTGGGGTACGACACTGTGGCTACTTCCGCTACTCTACTTTAATGGAATGCAAATGCTGCTTTTCAGAATAAATGTTAATCTTCACATAATCGTTTGTATCTGGCAACGTCAAGCATTAATAAAGGTAGTTAATGCCCAGTAATCTGGCACACAATGATATAAATACACCGAAGAACCTTTCCGCCTGCCAAGATTCACATCTTGAACAGCATTTCTCGTTTTGACACATTTTATATTTCGTCATATTTCGTCGTACCCAACTGTAATTGCAGGGCATGCTAAAGATGAAGAGCAATGAATGCAAAAAGGAAAATAAGCGCTTGTGTATGTTCTGCACCATGTCCACATTATGTATATGGTTTTTTACCTATCATGTTCTTCTCCATGTCCATACTTAACATCTTCTAAGTGCACACCTTAACACTTCCTTTCTCTATGTGATGGAGAGGAGAATAACGACAGAGGGGAAAGTGGTAATGCAAATTCAGGAAAAAATCTGTACAAACTAAAGTGGTTCAGTTGAACTGCACTTTTGCTGCTTATTCATGAACTCATTTTTGATTAATTTCAACCTAAAAGCAGTGTGATGGTGCATAATTTCCATAAAAACAAAGTGTATGCAGCTGATGTATTTACATTAACAACATGCCCGAAAAGCTTGCAAAGATCGAAGAAGTGTAAAGATGAAATCTTGCCAAGAGTAAATTAGCATAACTGATGAGTACACTTGTGTTACTGAATTATGAATGGTAATTAGTTGATTTTGTGACTCTATGAGTCCAGGGGAAAAAAAAAAGAAATAGTATAGCAGGTATCATTAAACATCCTTCCAAATTAACACTCAACACTTTTTTTTTAAACATTCAAGTCACGTAGGTTGGTTGTCAAACTAGTTTGCCCTTTTGATTTATATTATCATGATGTGTTCGAAATATGCCCTACATCTTTTAAAGGATAGAGGGGACACGGAGATAGGGCCGACTGCCTCTGTCCTTCATATAAAACAAAGGTAGAGAAGCCAAACAGCTCAGTAATTAAAATGTCATTAACTTGCGGAGTCTTATCAGACCTCACAGACAGCTCGGAATGCAGCGCTGTGAGGAAGATACAGCACACATGCTGCGACTCCACCAGCTATCTCAATAATGACACATACGTGACTGTGACAGCCCGCATGGTGTCTCAACAATTAGCCACTAACATGTCATCGGTATAATGGTACGACTGGTTTGAAGAAGTGGGTTCGTCGTCTACATATCTCATTAAAAAGCAAATGAGGTTTCTTGGTCACTTTGATGATTTATAACCACATGCCCTCACAACATGTTCACACATGAACAAAGATCTTCATATGTGCATGTAAACACAGGCATAAAGCAGTGGATCAGGACTGCTAATGCACCGAAGTAATCCTATTACGTAATTTTCCGACTTTAATCTGTCTGTCAGCAAGATAACTCGAAAAATTAACAGATTTTAATGAACCTTTCAGGAATGCTGATAATGGTTCCAGAACACCGCCGACATTTTGTTGGTAAGGAAGAGTTTTTGATTGTTTTAGGCTAGCAGGACAGAAACAGTGTAAACATGAGTAAGAGTTGAAGATAGAGAGAGAGAGAGAGAGAGAGAGAGAGAGAAGGCAACAAAAAACAAATCAAGTACCAAGGAGCACAGAAATGGCACAGGCAGGTGGCTAAAGCTGTTGTGTTGACCTGGCAATATGAGCACAAAATGGAAACACGGCAGAAGAAAGTGAGTTCCATCTTTGCATCCGTGATATTGTCCTGGATCATTCATGATACCAATCCAAGCCAAACGACTAAATAAAGCTCCGAGTTAGTTGTGAAGTTTACCTGTTCTCTGTGTGCGTATTTTCTTCAGCTGTTCTGTCAACTTCTGTGGTTCTATCGTTTGTGAGGGGCCACCCCACCCATGGACCGTGTGCATGACCTTCAAACAAATCAAAAGTAAGCACTGATTCCACAGCATCAAACCCAAATAACAGCAGTGTTCTTCTATTTTTTTTTTCATGAAGCATTTCTACAATCGAAACTAATGAGAGTTCATGTACTGAGTGAGATTTTGAAAAAATGTTATCGCTCATGTATGATATTATTATGAAAAGGACAAACAAAAAACAATTCAGTAGCAGTATTAGCTACTAAAACAACCTTCACATCAAACTCCGATGTAAAGATTGATGACAACTCCGGTCATCAGATTTCATCACAATGCAATTTCATCTTGTACCAGTCAGCATTTTAGTTGTACGTTACAACACATGATAGGCTTAGTTAGGGCTCCATTGATCTGACACAACCATGCAAATGGTAAAACCAGCGAATCATTTATCAGAATCTGAATCAGAAGTTCTTTATTTATCCAACCATGAAATTCCTCCGTTCCAATAGATCCAGTTTAGAATTCATTCCTTGTCTGGGAGTGTTACACCTGTGGATATTTATGTGTTATACTGGTATATATGTGCATATTACAGCTCAGTATTTTTCTGGACAGTATTGTGAGATTCTGCAGGTCAGAAATTCCATTCAGTGAGTGAAAAGTTTGTGTAGTAGGTCGGCGTGTGTTTTATTTAACCACAAACAATCCTGACACACTTTTCAGTGAAACTCATGTACGGTGGTTCCTCTGGGCACTATGACTGGTTTCTGTGCTCACATTATGGAGGAACAACCAGCACCCTATGATCAAGTGAGCACCTGTGCATCTAACTCATCTTAATTTTGCTGTGATAGTCCTTCTGGCCATAAAGTGTTACTTTAGAAAGAGGGTAGAAAATATAACTTGAGAAATATCAACTGAAACTACAAGTGTGTAATCATATCTACAAAATAGGATTATAAAGTATACTAATGAAGATATCTAGATATGAGCAATTGCATAAACAGTGGTTAGCACTGTCACCTCGAAACATTCTCTGAGTTACTTATTACTGATTAAAACTCATTTTTATTACACACACTTTCATTTTTTAAAAACTTTTTTTCCTAAATCATCATGATTGTGGGTTTCCCAGGAATGTCTGGTGGATTTTATTATTCCTTTTTCACTCAGTGTATAATTTGGTGATTATCAAACACAGGAAACAAAAATGATGGCTAATGAAAGATTCATTAAAACCCAGAATTGTGTACATCACTACATTATCTTCATTAACCAGTGAGATTGGACCATCTACTGGCTCATCAGAACATAGACATTTCCAGTTCTTTCACATCAATTATTAATGGTTCCAGTATAACTCTCAAACTCATACTTGTGCAGATCCTCTAAATGGAAATGTGATCCCAGATGAACATTAATTAAAAACAATTACATTGTCCTATTTTTCACCACCATAATTCCTAAGCAGCTTCAGAGATTCTATACAAAATGTGACACTGTCCCAGCTTTCTGTAGCATTTCGGCAAATAGTCGCAGTCTGTTCTACTTTGCCGTCACGTGGTGTTATGCAGTGGAGTCATATTGGGGTGACACTGTCACTCTACTTTTGTTGCTGGTGAAATGGAGCCCCCCCACCCCCCCTCCCCCCCGCCATCTGATACGATATTCTCAGAGTGAAAGAAATTATTTAAAGCCAGCGTTTGCAAAATGTGAAGGTCATTTTGTATTTCTTCCTTCAGTCAGGTCAGGTATCCTTTGTACCTCTTTTTTTTTGCCTTTGTGTCTTCTTGGTCAACAACCAAGCAAGATTTGTTCGTCGTATCTTAACATCATGGGCGTCAGTTTGAAAAGTGGTGGGTAACCCCCCCTTAACCCTCCTTAATTTAGAGGTGCTACCTGAAGTGCTGAAATGTGCCAGACACCTTGGAAAGCTTCACATTTTAGAAATTTCATCACTAATGATGGAGATGAACGTACATTTTAACAGATATTTTTTTTATTTTAACAGAGATATTTTTACCTGATCAACAATTTGGCGTTGATCCGCTGAAGATCGTTCAGTTCTCACATTCAGTGTGTGAATCCCTTCACAGGGAACCGGTGCATCAGCAATCAGTTCCTGCTCCATTCTCTGTTGTCCCTCTTGTCTGTGACAAAAATCTACTGGAACTGGGTCGTGGAAGAACCATGACTGCACCGACTCTACTATTGTCATTATAGTTTCATATCGTCATTCATGTTGTATCTCTGCATGTTCAGCCCAACATAACAATTACAATTGTCTCGGTGGACTTTACAGTTTGTACAATACCACACCCTCTATCCTTCAGACCTGAAGTCAGGGTGAAAACCCTTGTATCAGTTGGAAAAAGATGGAAACCTCAGGGAGAACCACAGAAAGAGGGACCCCTCTCACTGGGATGGACACACCAGAAATAGGTGTTGAATGTACAGACAATGTAGGTACTGTGGTGAAAGAAGAGATTTGCATGACTGTCCATGTCTGTCCAATCATTGATGGTGACTGGACAAACCCAGGAGACGAGGAGGGGGGAGAGTCGGAACAACTCCAGATTGGATGGCACCAAACCTCCGGGATAGAGAAGGAGTTTCACTGCAAATAACTGCTTGTTTGCTACTCATCCAAGAAGTTTCTTCAGTTCTAAAAGTGTAAAGTACGGAGTTCTGATCATTTCCAATGTTGTTTTACAGAGTAAACCACCTTCTAATGATCTCACATTCATACTACGCAAGAGTTAGAATGGTGGAATGAGTATGAATAGGCCTTGGATCAGTATCATGACAGTCTTTTTACCACACAAATAAATATCTAGTGGAACCTTTGAGCAGGTTAGAAACCACTGGGGAAAGAAAGAAAACATCACTGCTTTGAGCTAATTGTTTCCCCAGAAGACAAGACAAAGGGGTAGAAAACTGTTCAATACTGTAACAAGACACTTATCTGATAAATCTCCCCTGATCTGTTTTGTCTGTTTAAACTCTGGTGACAATTTAAGTGCCTGTGCTTGAACTGAAGCCTACTGCTGAGCATATCAGTCCGAAAGTGTCGTATTTCACAAAGGACTCACAGGGCTGAGCAATGAGGGGATGCAGCCAAAGCTGCTAACCTGCCCGTCCTCACCCACTGGCAGCATCATTCCAGGGGATGTTTGAGCCTCGAGCCAACCAAAAGGGGTTGCTGTAGGTGGTCTGACCCGAGCAGATGAGAGCACAAGCTGGGACAGCTGCAGGGGACAGATGCCACCATTTGGAGAGTAATAGGGGATTTTAACTGGCTTTGATAGTGGGCCGAGCTGCTGCTTTCAATAGTTGTAGTATTTTACACTCCTATTACTTGAATCACTTTGAATACGTTCTTGTTCTTAATATTTTATTTTAGAATTGTCATTTGGAAATGTATGCTTTTTTTGTGGGGATGGGGGTAGGTTGGCTCAGACAGTCCACCTGTGGAAGCGTCCTTGGGCAAGACACTGAACCCTAAATAGCTCCCAGTGGGCCTGGCAGCACCTTGGAAGGCAGCAGCCGTCCCACTGGTGTTTGAATATGGAAGTTCTTTGGGCACCATGAAGGTGCAGCAGAAGTCTGTTTACTTTATGATGTGGACATATGATGCCTGGGACTGGCTGACACAATGAGCAGCACCGTCCTTTCTACATCCACATAGCTGACGTACCCCTGATCAACGCACCGACCTCCAGCTCCACCCAGGCACCACCAGATGTGGACACCCGTGCTTTGATTTTGACCCAGCAGATAGACCGGGTTTCTCACACGGACTGTGACATTTACTTTTGTTATCCATGGTTTCCTGTGCTGTTGGTGGCCTTCCGGTGACCTTCCTCTGATTCTGCTACCTGTACAGAACACATGATTGTACAATCACAGTCAGTGTGACTCGTCTCTTCTCTCTGTCAGAGCGACACACAGGCCGAGTGAACACTTGATTTATCCGTCGAATCCCCTCATTACTGTTTCACTGTGCTCTGATTGCTAAATGACCACACTGAGATTGCAGACATTCCAGCTGGTTCCTCTTTACAGTCACATCTAATTTCTCTCGTCTTCTGTCTCTTGTCCTATGATTTATACTCATATATACCTGACTTATCTTTCTGCAGGTCTGGTTCTTCCATTTCCACATGTCGTATCGTTTTGTGAAGGTTAGACAACAGTTTTGAGATAAACCCAGGCTCTTTGAGGCAGGCAACTGTGTTACGGACATTCAAGCAAAGTCAAATGAATCAGAAGCGCCGACCTCGAACCAGAAAATACACTTCTGGTTCATGTCAGCCTCTTCTGTTTGGCATTTAGTTTTAACGACATGCAGCAGTCATTGGCAGATATGAGAGGGCGGCTGGGTTGAAAGGCTCTCTGAAGTGTGACGCTGCAACCAAATGTCTCATTGGGCTTTCAAACCAAATTGGTATGAACCCTGCCATCTTAAAATGTACATAAAAAAGCTTATGGAAATGAGAAGGCTTTCAATTCCTTCAAATATTTAAATGTTTGTTTACTCAAAGGAATTCCATGCTGATATGTTTGTTTACAGATATGAAGCTCTTGGTAAAACATGAATATGCATTTGGCTCATTTTTTTCTCCTTTTTGATGATGATCTTTTTGGACATACTTCTAAGGCACTTGTGGTGAAATACCATCGTGGAAACAGTTTGCGATGAGTCCAGATGATCTGTGTGTCTTGGATAATTCTATGTTTCGTGATTCGTTATCTGTCACCGTTTGTCTGTATCCGTGTCCCAGGGGGAGGGGCCCTTTGAGTGAGAGGACAAAGGACAAAGCTTCAATCCATCGCAGGAGCGACCAATAGAGACAGACACACTCGTTCACACTCACACCTACGGGCAAGTTTACAGTCAATTCATCTCATGGACATGTTGGACAGGAAGCTGGAGCACCGAGAAAAACTCTAAAAACTCTTCCATGAGTATCTGTCTATCTATCTGGAGACTTTTGACATAGATTTAAAATTTCCCTACTTGGCTCACTCAAATAATGAATCTACAGAAGGCACAAGGGCGACATGGTGGAGCAGTGGTTAGCACTGTCGCCTCAAAGCGAGACGATCCCAGGATTCCCGATCTGGGGATCTTTTTTCATGCTCTCCTCATGTCTGTGTGGGTTGTCTCCGGGTACTCCGGCCTCCTCCCACCTCCAAAAGCATGCCAGATTAATTGGTCACCCTAACCTCTGGTCTCATGGTCTGTCTTTCCATGTTGGTCCTGCGATGACGTGGCAGAACCGGCCATTGGTCCATTGACAGCTGGATCGTCTCCAACATGAACCGTGACCCTTAACAAGATAAGAACACAATGTTCCTCAGCAGGATTTTATTACAATGTTTCTTCATTTTAACATATGAACCTAATAAAAAAAAACACACAAAAAAAATATTATTTCTTGCAAGGGATTTTTTGCATGTGTGTGTGTGTGATCTGGGGCAAAGGCCATTCCATCAAAGAGACCAAGGGCTTCCATGTCTATTTTTATTGCCCTTGAGTTTCTGATCATGAACAAGATAGCCTGTTTACCCTCTAGATAACAGATATCCTGTAAGCACACATTTAGTTCTGATGTTAGAGGATGAGCAGCACATCGGAGGCTTTTGACTGTGTCCATTGATTTTATTTGGTTGCGTATGGCTAAAAAAAAAAAAAAAAAAAAAAAAAATAGACAGTGATAGTATTCCAATATCACAAACGCAGCTAAGCAGTGGAAAGAAAAAACATTAAGAAATAAGTTGTGTGGAAACAGTATTTGCCCCCCTCCTAATTTCTTTTACACTTTTTTCACACTTTAATGTTTCAGATTAAATACATTTAAATATTAGTCAAGGACAACACAAGTGAACAAACGGCATTTTATTAAATGATTAAACCTAATAACTGGTTGGACCACTCCGTTCTCCTTATTTTTCGTCAGCCATTCAGTCGGGGGGCTTGCTGGTGTGTTCTGGATCATGCTGCAGACCCCAAGTTTGCTTCAGCGTGGGGTCATGAACAGATGGCTGGATTTTCTGCTCTCAGGACTTTATGGGTAGACAGCAGAATTCACGGTTCCATTTATCACAGCAGCCTCAGACCATCACACCACCACCACGTATTTTACTGTTGGTATGATGTTCTTTTCTGAAATGCAGTGTTACTTTTACACCAGACATAATGGGACATACACCTTCCAAAAAGTAGAAAAGTAGAGTATTTTCCCAAAAGTCTTGGGGATGAGATGAGCCTTAATGTTGTTTTTGCTCAGCGGTGGTTTTGGTCTGTGAACTCTGCCATGCAGCCATTTTTGCCCGGTCTCTTTCTTGTGGTGGAGTCATGAACACTGACCTTAACTGAGGCCGGTGAGGCCTGCAGCCCTTTGGATGTTGTTGTGGGGGGTTTTTTGTGACGTCTTGGGGTAATCAGCTTCTCTGCTGTTCCATGTTGTTGCCATTTATGGATAATTTCTCACTTGTTCCTGAATTTCTTTGGCTCACTGTAATTCATTTAAAAGCAGTCTTTTGTGTTTACTTGCGTTGTCTTTGACTAATGGAGGGGGTAGAAATAGAATAGAGTAGCATATAAATGTTCCTTCTTCCTCTTGACATGGGAACATGATTCTGCCAACTCATCAAATAGCCACATTTCACTTCATTCATTGGATCCTGATCTGTAATAACTATTTTATTAAGGGTTGTCTGTGACAACAATAGTTGGTATGAAACCCTGGCGTCTTTCCCCGTCCCTGGACTTCCACGTTCATCTTGACACGACCTGAAGCTCATGTATCTTTCAGATTCTGCAGTTTTTGTCACCTCAAACAACCTCTTCTCCACACAGGAGTAGTGTGACTTTGCCCCTGGTAAGTCGGCAGTTGCTATGTACCGAATCGTTTCTGCACACTGTCCTCGTACTTTTGTGTCTGTAGAGAATATCTATAAATGTTCCCCAGGCCTTTTGCTCAAAGTCAAAATCACACAGCTCGAACAATTTCGATCATTTGTCCGTTGTTTTGACCTTGAAGGATGTTTCCTATGTGTCCTCATCACAACCTCGTGGGGAAATATAACGCTGAGTTATGACGTGTCAACGCCATGGTGACGGTCTGGTTCCATTTCTTACACACAGACTTTCCCTGTTGAACACAAGTGTTGCCACTTCCCACTGGGAAAGAAGAACGCAGTCGTCTGTCTAACACAGATTCACTATGTTGACATAATCTGGTTTTCTACTTCCCTGTTGTTCATCTGTCGAAAGTTATGAAGGTCTGATGCTGAAATGAGTGTGAATAAAACATTTCTGCAAGTGTTGGGAATCAATTCTGATTGGAAACAACTTTACTGTGTTCGTCCAGGAGTCGGGAATAACAAGCGGCCCCAGGCGTGGAGCTCTTTCCCACTATATAATGATCGCCCCACTTTAAATGCCATTTTATGTCATCACTTATTAATTAGTTGTTGTTGTTTTTTTTTTTTTTTGGAAGGACGCTCACAAACCTACAAACATGTATTAGTTTTATGAGTTGGACATTCTGAGTGACATTTCTGCCACTGTTTGCACAGATTATTTATAACTGTAAAAGGTTAAAGCAAATGTTTTCGGTCTAATTAGACATGGGTGAATCCGCAGGGTATTTTTTCTTGTCACACAATTTACATAATCAGTGGATTCTTATAGTTGGGCTTAATGATACTATTTGATCATATACAGTATGTATATTTCTGGCTTCTGGCTCAAGTGATTTTTTTTACCAGATTGAGACTTGTTACACATATCGAAAAATACTTTGAAACTGGGCAAAATAATTTATCTAGAGAACATCTAGCCCTAGCTCAATGCATAAATGCAAAAATGGAATTGAAATGCAGATTGTATCCAAGATGTCCTTGATATTCACTTTGACAGACTTCATTTGTTACTGCAGTCGTGTTCCCACCACTTCATTACTTTCCCGGTTCACTGCAGAGTAAATACACATTGAGGATTAACTGTGTCATAAATGACAACAGTAAGACTCTCTGAAGCTTTTTACTGGTAATTCATGCCCCGTTTGAATGCTCTGTCGGTGTATGCACTGATCCAGAAATTCCAGCTGCAACAGTTTTCATGAGAGAGGTGAACATGCCGCGCACACACACGCCACTGGCCCAGTTCTGCCAAAACTCCCCAAAGACGACACAAACAAGATAAGCAGAGATATCACAAGCTGCTTGAAATTCATTTGCCCTCAATACTCATTGTGACAAAAAGAGCGCCATGAAGACAAATTTAGTCCATATCATATGTGACACTAAATTTAGCTCAATGCTGGTTGGTGCTGTCATGTTCCAGATTTTAGATACTCTAGAGTGCAGTGAACAATATGGTCAGGGATTTTTTAAAAATTATTATTTTTAGACAAGGAAATAATGACGTTTCTCTGCCCTTTCACTTCACGGTGGGAAAAAGACACAGGACCGCTCACATAAAACATTAAATGTATACAGCAGTCCCCCTCTCTCTGGTTTAGCATAGGGGCTTCCTGTAGACCCCCCAGTCACAATGATAAATGAACATCAGTGCTGGAAACTCTGTTATGTGTAACATCTGCTATCTGTATGGAAATGTGCGGACTGCTGCTCAGCAGCGACGCTCAGGAAAATGCAGACCCGAATTAAGCGATCTGTACAGGAGATGTGTAAACACAAGCGCCTGGCATCCTCGCTACGTTTACATGTGAAGTAATGATCATAGATCATATCTGGGTCATTCATCCTTGACATGTTGTTCTGTGGATTTCAGTGGCACTTGCATGGCAAAGCCTCATATACTTCACTGCACACTGATGACACCAAAAACACTTGCGTTGTGCAGTACTCGTGGACGTTCAGCCAATTTCAGGCGTACTAGGAGGAGGGAAATAAAAGTCCCAGCCTGAAACGCTACATTCCCATGCTCATGTCAAAGAGCCAATCAGAAGTGATGAAGGACAGATGAGCATAGTGCTGGTAATGTGACAACTACCACAAACTGTAACTGTAACTGTCATTTTAAAGGTTTCCTGTGAGCAGCTTCTGTTACACACCTCATGTCAAAGCCAATCCTTTTCCAGCCCTGTCAGTCAGTCGCACACGACTACAGCAGGGGGGCAGTGGATGTGATTCGAGCCCTGTCGTTTCTTTTCACTTGATCCGATTTCCTTTTACAGGTGGGCACACGTCTGACTTGACCTCTACTTTGCCCACATCGACAGGCAGCTGGGACACTATATTACATTTTTAATCCCCGCACACGTTCAGTCTGATCTTTTTAAGTAACCTTTCTGAATCATTTTATCCTGCTCTTGATCTGCTAATGATCTAAAGTGAGAGGATGACAGGGCGACATCATGCCTAGAATGCCAAACAAATCAAAAGAAAAATATGTTTGAAATCGGCATTTCTTGGTTCTGCTCTACCTTCATTTCCAATAAAACTGGTATCAGCGTGACCTGAATGCTGTGAATGTGAATGTTCCTGTATTCAGACGCCATGACGATGGACAATGTGACGAGATCCCGCTGAGATGATGTGTTAATCTGGTGATGAAATGAAAAATGAGTCAGATGAGACACAATGTCTTTGCTTTTGCAGTGGTAGCTGTACTCTTTGCTGGGGAAATGATAGAATAAATTAGTCTAGGAAGCTACTCTGAAGATGAAGAAAAATAAATGAAGAAGCAGCTGTCAAACGATGAGCTTGATTAAAACAAATTGAAGCAACGGCATAAGTGAAAACCCATTAGCTGGAGGAAAAGGAAAAGCCCTCAGACGTATTCTTGAGCCATGCAGCAGACCACATTCATTTACAGCAATAATAAACTTTTATTAAAATCCTTGAAAAAAAAGAATCACCTGTATTGATCTGGTCTATGCTGACTCGGACGGGAACAATCCACCTCCAAGGCCAAAAGGTGGTCAGTCTCTCCACATGTAACCTTGAAACATGAAAAGACAAAGTGAAATGGCCGTTGTCTAATCGGCCTTTCACTGCCAAGTAGCTTAATTTACCTCAGCCACGAGACAAATTACGTCCCATCGCGTCGACACATTGATAACACACTTACTGACACATGCGTGACTCAGTTTGATCCACCACGACACCCTGCCGCCCTCAGTCACCAATGATTGGCGTCCTCCTCTTCCCTTAAGATGTCCTCACACGGAGGTCTATGAGAGCACTCCCTTCTCCACTGAACAGACACTGATGATTCAGGAGCAGCGGGCAGGAGACGCTGTACTGATAATTCAGACTATACGGATCAATTTCATCCTCTTAGGGCGACACGGTGGAGCAGTGGTTAGCACTGTCACCTCATAGCGAGAAGGTCCCTGGATCTATTCCTGATCTGGGGGTCTTTATATGTGGAGTTTCCATGCTCTCCCTGTGTCTGTGTGGGTTCTCTCCGGGTTCTCCAAAAGCATGCTGAGGTTAATTGGTCACTGTAAATGAATGTATGAATTTTCCCGTAATAGGAAATGAATGGGGTCCAGAGGTCCAGTGTTCACAGCTCGAGGTCGGACGGACTTTCACCTAGAAACGGGATTTAAACACTAAAACTCAGTTTCAGTCTCTCTGTGTGGAATCAAATGGAGGAGGTTTCTCAACCTATGGCCCGTGGACCCTCACAAGTCCAGCTTCAGACCAACATTCAAACAGCTCAGCAACGGATATTAGCTCACAGCAGGAGAGCAGAACACTGGGCTTGGTTGATCAAGACCCAAGCAGGTGCCTGATGGGCTGCCTGCTCAAACAGGCACCGTGTCTTTGAAACACAACAGACTTGACGTTCTGAAGCATCCTAACACAATGTGTGTCTGTCCACATTAACATCATGAGAGAATGAGCACATTCCTTATTAAAAATATGTAATAATAAAAAGTTTGAGGGCAGATCTTTGCTGTGTGGGTTCTCTCCACCTGTGAAAGCCTGAAATGGTGTATTGGTCTAAATTACCTTTAATTGCCAATTGCTCTAAATTGCCCATAGGTGTGAGTGTGAATGGTCGTCTGTCCTTCATGTGGTCCTGTAATGAGCTGCTGACTCGTCCAGGTTGAACCCTGACGGTCACCTGTTGACAGCGGGGGATGGATGTATATTTTTTTCTTTTTAATCCCCCAGTGTTCGGACACACAAGTTGTCACACCTCGCCGATTCGTAGAGTTACACAGCCGAGGTGGAACGGGGCAGATCACTTCGCTGCGACCTCCGCCACCGGCTCAGTCATGATCCACCAATCGCAACCTTTAGTACAGAGCGGAGCAGTGTGAGAAAGGTGTTCACTGAACCGTTTTCCTTGAAAACAAATGCATGCAACAATTTCACAGATATGTTTTTTATTTGTCAAACTGAAAGCGCTTTTGTGTTGAAGCATCATATTTTTTCACTGTACACAGTTTCTCTCTTTCCTCTGCTGGCTTGACCTGACCCAGCATTAAAACAGGAACTTTTTTTCTACATAGTGATTGACATCCAGGCTGAGTAGCTACAATGTGAACAGCTGATGCAGATGTACACAGACAAGATGAATTATCACTTTTAACCATAGAAACAGCGCTTTAAAAAGCACAAGACGACCGATGGTGAGAACAACGTAAAGGCTTTTAGACCTTCATGATATGCAAGAAACTAATGTGCCTGTGGACATCGTTACACTGTACAGTTCCAACTCATACGTCATGCAAATGTCCGAGCAAGTCAGAGCAGATGCTGGCCAGGGTGATGGTCTTCAACAATGAACAGCTGAAAACAATGATCAATGTTCAAGTCAAATAATACTGGAGAAATAAGTATGTTTGTTGTCACCAGTTCACTCAGAGAATGAGCTTTTTTTTGTCCAATTTACATTTACAATTTACAATTATGGTTTCATGATATCACCACACATCTTCTGAGACAGCAGATAAACATATCATGTATGTAGGCATGTGGGAAGTTTGCCAAACCGTTTCAGTCGTCTAGACAACCAACTGCAACCATCATTACTTTTCTTTTTACGGCGACTTGACAGTTGCAGGTATAACAGACGTAAATGAGCTGATGGTGATTCTGTGCTGTGCTTTTTTTTTTTTTTTTTTCTAATTTGGGATGAAAACACTGATTTAAATGTGAGTAAAATATTAGTGGCAAAAAAGCCCAACTTGACTGTGACTAAGATTGTATTTCTAAATTTCTGGTTCTCTTCAGCTCTTATTTCAAGAGCTTTGGGCGAACTAATGAAGCCTGAGGAGCACGTCAGTTATCTGAGCTGAGATGTTCAGAAGGGCCTATGTTCTCAACCAACCACAGACTCCACGTCATTGAATGCAGGATGTATCTTTTTAGTCACTAAAAACTGAATATGCAGATATGTCTGGCATCATTTTACTGTTTTTATTCATTTTTTTAGTCTGACTATTTTTACATCTGCAGAGGAGGTTGTGTGTTTGTCGGCGTTTATCTGTCTGTCTGTTGGCAAAATAACTCAAAACGTTCTGAACTGATTAGAATGAAATGTTCAGTAAATGCTGCTAACGGACCAGGACCAGATGATTAAATGTTGGTAGTGTTCTGGAACCATCTGGATCCAGGAATCTGTTGAAGGATTCTTCCTCATTGTCACATAGGGACATTTTCATCATCTGTGTCTAGAACTCCACAATAGCAGCAGTGGACTGTCTCTGTGGTCCAGTGGTTAGTGGGTCTGTCTGTTAACACAAAGGTCGGGGTTTAGGTTAGGTTTTTTTTTTTTACTATTGAAATAAAAGAGAAAATACAGAACAAAAAAAAAATAGAGCACAACAAGGGTGTTAGTGATTTTTTTTCAATAACTTTGACTATTGGTGACAAGTCATGTTTTGATGATCAATTAATTTATTAGAGGAGATCAAATAAATGGAGGACGATGATATTGGTAGAAATCACACTATGGGTGGAAATGAGCTGCTTGGTGGAGGTCTGAGCCCTACGAGTGGTTTCTAGTCTTCACGTTTGTCAGTATCAATCAGAAGATCAGTTCTTTTGAAGAAAACCTTAGAGCTCTGTGCTGTTATACTCCATCGTAGGTGTGAGGTTACTAACATATATGAATATATTAATATCCGTTTCCTTTCAGACAGTTGCTTTTTTAAAGATGACGGAACATTTAACCGGTTAATATTTATCATATCAATATGAAAAAAAAAAAAAAACAAAGAGACAACTGCTCTCACTTACTTACATTTTCTATAAATAATGTCACACATCACAAACAGAAAATTATGTTTCTGGGTTTTCACAAATGATATCTATCCTGAGCTTTTTATATTTGATTCAACTTAGATCTCCAAGACAAAGCAAATACATCCAATACAGATTTTATGAATGGGGCAGTTGAGACAAATTAGTCTGACACACGGACAATAAATCAAACATCTTCAGTCGAAAAAAGCAAACTGATGATTAACCTGATTCAAATAAAGTGAGGAAATTCCTCGTGACAGCTCGAGAAAGGCTGTGGGACACTGTCAGTGCTGCAGTAGCTTTTGAACTGTTGTGTTTATTAAGTCACACTTTAGTCAGCTTCAGTACCATTTTGCAGTGTGTTGTCATGTTTCAGAACTATATTTAAAAATGCACATAAAAATAGGTCCCTAAATCCGAGCCAGGGTTCTAGGTTTTAAATGACTTATAATAATATATTTAGAATTCACGCACCATGCAGTTTCTTAGTCTTTTACATATAATACAAGAGCATCAATATAGTTTTCATCAACGTAGTGACGCCAACATCCAATGAGGAGGTGTAAAGTAAAAACAGAATTAATAATATGATGAAAACGTGTGAAAGCTACATGGTACGAGACCATTCGTCACGTCGTGACGTTGGTTCAACATGTCCAATTGAGCATGGCAGACAGTTTTCACATCTTTGTTAAAAAGTGACACTGTACAATAGCCTCCATGGCAACAAGTAACCACAGTACCCCCCACCCCCAAAATAATAATAAAAATAAAATAATAATAATAATAATAATAAAAAACACCTCCCTTATGTATTACAGAAGTTCTTTCAAGACAGGACAGTGACTCTTGGGAGGGATAAAAAGACACATATCACACTATAGGTGAACAGTGGCACGTTTAAATTATTGTACAAAAGAACAAACAGTAACCCGCCACAACCAAACATGTATTCTTGAAAAGTCCATTGGAAATCAGATTCTTTTTACAGGCTGCACAGTTTCTTTCTGAAATACTGGGCGATCTACACCAGTATGACGGGGTGAGATGGCAGATGACGAATGTTTACTCCTCCTCCGTGCATCCCAGTATTTCTGCACGCAAAGTGATCCTGCCGTACCATGACCAGGGAAGAATCCGGATGAGCCGAGCGTAGATGGGTGGCTCTATGACGTTCTTTCTGTGTGTGTCGTTGTCAAAATTACCTTGGAAAACCTGGAAAAAACAGCAAAACAATTTTTTATTCGTAGTATTGCCACTTCATCAGCTTGGTTGGTTACTTGATGGGGATTGCTAATCATACTCATCACATTTAGAATCCACCTCCTGAACAAACAAGACAGAAAACTACTACTACTACTACTACTGAAGACAGAAAAAATACTCAGTGAGTCAGGGGAAGCACTCCTGGTTTTGTAGCAAACACCCCAAGTTGGTACTACTACTACTACTACTACTAGTACTACTGCTGCTGCTTCTACTATTACTACTACTTCTCCTTCTACTACCACTACTGCATTCTTATCAGTTCTCTTTGGAACGCCTCCTAACTGTCGAAAGCAGAGATAAACCAACAGCGCTAATTGAAGAAGATTCTTATCGAGATGGCGAATATGTCGTGGTCCTCATCGCCATAAATCAACCAATTACTCCAAAACTCTTTGTGGCTGTTCCCCAGCAACCAGACTGCAGGACCCTAAGACTTTGCATTCCTTCATTATCAAACTGCTCAGACGTGTTCCTTGATGACACAAGTACAAATTGGTCTTTAGTTGGACTCAATCAATCAAACATTGGGGGATGTGACACTGTGTGACAGTTCTGCATTCTCGACTAATGAAAAGACTTCGGACTCCAACAAAGGCAACTGTGAAATGTATCATGAAAAAACACTTTGCTTTTGATATTCTTGCCTCTATTGTGTTGTTCCTTGATATTTGGACTTATCACATATTGTGTGTGATCCTCTTACAGAGCCTGGCAATTACTAATAGTACAGTAGGGATGCAGTTAAATATGTCAGATAGATGAGATGATAACGTCACGTTACATTCTCTGTCAATTATGCAGTCAACTTTTATAAATTGGGTTTTTGTGTTGTGGATACTTTCACTTGTCTGTCTTGTTTCGCCAGCTTGATGCTTTCATCCATCTGGATACAGGAATCTTGTGATTCTTGTGATTGTTACTCATTCTCAGTGGTTAGCATGTCTGGCGAACCTATGGTTAACCCAAAGGTTGGGGGCCCACCCAGGGATGGAGGTTTGTTTTTTGTTTTAAATTGAAATAAAAAAAGAAAATGAAGAACAAAAGTAGATAAAGCAAATGTATGACGATAATACTGGGTGGAAATGAGCTGCTTGGCAGAGGTCGGCGCTCTCCGAGTGCTTTTCCAGTTCTTGTTTATTCCCTCTTGAGTGCCACATCACACACTGTTTCCCATTTTGGCAAACTGTGCATTGTCAATGCAGCAGATGGAAATTTTACCTTCACAATCTGTCTCTCCTGCTTACTGAACAGCATTAATAAAGAAACGGCTTGCTTGCTTTACGTCAGCTGAGTATTGCCTTTTCTCCTTTAAAAGCTGTATCAGACCAAAACGTCCTATTTCTCTTATATTTGCCTCGCAGCTCTACAGAATTAATGAGCACTAATACTACGAACTGCTTTCTGGTGTTCACAAAAACACGGACATGTCTTAATGAAACAGAGTAATTTTACATTAGTGCTACAATTTATGTGTTGTCAAGAGACACACTGAATAGTGTGCAACTTAATTTTTCTGTAGGTGTTAAATAACAAAAGACAAGCACAATTAGAGAACCACCAATGTGCTTTGATTCTTAGCAGTTTTGCTTTGGCATAAGTTTACTAGACAGTAGAGAGAGGGATATTAGTAAGAAATTATTCTACAGGTACAGTTGAAAGATATGATCATTTCAGTTAGAACAACATGATTAGGAGAGTGTAATTGGGATGTAATGGGATTCACTGTTGTGCAGAATGAAAAATCAATCACTGAGCCAAATCCAAGCAGGTGCTGGAAAGACTGCACTGAGCTTTGTCGGAGAAAAGCGTCAATGTCAGTGCTGGATTTGACAAATGAAATCAAATTGAATTCCTTTTTTTGTTGTTTTCGTGGAAAAAGTTCAGTGTTTAAAATTCTCATCTTGTAATATTAACAAGAACCACCAGTGGTACTCATAAATGTGTGTATTTGGTCAAATACAACGGCTTGCTTGGGTTAAAATGTTAACTTATTTCAAGTTTTCATCTAGTTCTTGTGGCAACAAAATATTTTGACCTGAAAACCAACACTCCATGTTCTAAAACAAACGGCTGACTCTGATGCGTTGGCAGCTGACTAGTAGTGTCCCTGGCTGTCTGGAAGAGCTGGGGAGAGGGAAGTCTGGGCGTCCCGTCTCAGGTTGCTGCCCCCGCGACCCGAAAGCAGAAGAAGATGGATGGATGGAACTGTCCCATCCAATATGTACTGATGGGACAAGAAATAAAAGCTCTCTCTCCCTCTATAGTATGGAGCTAAAGGAGTCAGACAAGGTGTGCAGATAGGGAGAGTCACATGATTCGCTGCCATTTCAGGTTTTCTCAACACATGTATTGGCAAGGAAATCTGATGACCAAAAAAAACTATGCCTGAGAAAAAAAACCTTCTGCAGATAAGTAGAATACTTTTTCTATTTCTATCAACAACGATACACAGCATTGCAGTAGGCTAACAACGTAAACAAACACTCAACTCCATCCAAGAGGAGATGCCATAGAGATACATGCTCGTAATGAACAGCGAGGCTTGTTATTCAAAGAGACACTGCACATGTTTGCCCTCCGCTCATTATTCAAACTACTGAGAGGAAAGGAACTTCAGAGAAGGAATACATAAACAATGGGGTCGATCGCTGTTGGGATCTTTTTATGTTCTTATTAGACACTGATAGTAACAACTGGAGCCTGTCAGTGTCAAAAATACACTTGGTTTGATGTAAAGATACCTTGTCAGTTACACTGACAAGGTATTTACGTGGATCAGAATTGCAACTGCGTCAGGGACAAACAATGCACATGCACAAACAATTCTCATGTACCTGTTTGTAACTTGCATATATGGCAATAAACTTATATTTTTATTCTATTCATTCCAGTAATTTGGTAATTTGGTAATTTGGCAATTTCGCTGTCCTTAGGTAATGCAAACGGAGCATTACCTATTACTGCTGGAAGTATCTCCACCTGAAGAGGCGGTCATTACATAGTCTTGAGAGCTGTGCTGTGGAAGGTAATAGACCTTAACACAGTCTCCAAAATGAAACTGGTTCACAGTGAGGGTAATACCATTATCTCCAAGTTGTACTACAGTGGGTACAGAGGGAATGTTTACTGTACAAGAATAAGACCAGTCTTAGTTTGCTTTTGACTTGGCATTCTTGCACTGCAGGAACCACAACTAATGAGTTGGGTGAACCTTCCTTCCTTTTTTTTTTTGTTTTTTTTGTTTTTAACCTGACCTGTCTGACGGTCTGGACATTCAGTATAAGAGATTACTGTAGTCCTTGGTGTCCTATGGAGAAGGAGCTGCTCAGAAGGGGGAACCTTCCTGAAGCCAGTGCTGAGAGAGGAGCTGACAAGCATCTGGTGATCAAGCACTGATGCATGATGCTGATTTCTGTAGAGCCTCGGACTTAAATTTGGGTCTGGAGCATTGGGAAACGAGTGGCAGGCAGAGGTGAAGACTTTGGAATGAGTTCCACCGAAACAAAGTCACTTCAGGGCTAATTAGTGGCAGAAACAATCAATCAATCAATCAATCAATCAATAGAGTAAAAAATAATTGTACTTTGTACCAAAAGATCTTAGTCAAAACTAGTGATCGTTGCTGTTGCCAAGGATTCTGGGATCGTGGTCTACATGTGTTGAGGACTGTGTCTTGTGTGTCGACTTCTACTCCGATGCAATGCGAATTGTATTCCATTCCATCCAAGCATTGGTCTTTCTTTCTTAAAATGTTGTGGTCTTGCAGCCGATATTTTCAAGACCAAATAGTAATTAGTAGGTAAACTCCTGCTATCTAGTGTTCAGTTGTCCTCTGACATGCAGGGAACTAAAGGTTATAATGGCAAATTAACCCGGTATCACCTGAGTAAAACACATTTACACATAAATCAATGACTTGATTGCCCCATCAACTGACTTAGTAAATATTGACACCCTGGAAAGTGCAGTAGCGACCCGGTGTCTATCAGGTGCATGTATAGTCATGCACCGTGTCCCCATCTAATTATATTTAAACAGTGGGCAATGTTGTTACTTTTCTCAGTCACAATTGCAGAACTGGTACACACACAACTGGCATTTCAGATGTGCGTGGAAAGAAGTGGGTTTATTATTATTAGTAGTAGTATTTTTGCAGGGGACATTGATGGGACGCTGATGTGTGCAGCTCAGTGCTCAGGACTGGCAACATTTGTATTCTGACAGGCTCTTCTCTCAATCTAGATCTAACTGCTTGCAGCCTCTGCTGCACAAGAGCTGAGGGGGAAGCTGAGAAGAATACTGACAAGCCGCTTCCACTCTGCCTGCACCAAACACCCCCAGGTATACATCCTACACACATATATGCAGTGTATCCCAATCAAGCCTTGCGGTGTGGCATTGGGAGTCCAGCAGTCACATGTGTCCTTTGGTATTCATAGACCTCAGTCTACTGACAGGGGAGCACCTTGAAGAATTATACACATGAGCATCCCCTCGGTTCAGTCCTCGGACAGACTGATTGATATTCCCAGAAACCGTGCTAAACACCCCACCCTCTAATATAGAGCACATACACTGAGGTATCTTTGTTCTGCTATGAATTTTAAAGCAATAACCGCTCTAGAAGACACATGGGCTGTGATATAAAGAGCTTTCGTCTGGGTTGAAAATGTACGCATAAATCTCTGATAGGGAGATCAAATGAGAAAATAAAAGATAAGAGACATAAAACGTTCCCGAGAGGACATTATACTGTATCTGTTGGCTTTGTCAGATGATGTAAATCAGGCACAATCTGAGGTTTGACCTAGGCTTGGACTAGCACGATTTGTTGAAGATGTTTCAACTCCCATTGAAGAGGATATTTCAGTTCAGGAACAGTTCAGAAGTTCACCTGAGTTGTTCAGAACTGAAAAAGGCTCTTGGATCACAGGTGAAACATTCCCAAGACACCTCAGCATGTAGTGTAGTATTAGGACTGGCTGACATGATGAATTCCTTCTGCAAAGTGAGGATGTGTCAAACATTAGTCAAGGAGAAATCTAATGACAAAAATAAGTTTATATTGAACTACTCAAGGCTGTTGAGTCTTATTGTCACATTTTACAAACAATTACTTGTTTTCTTGTCAATACAAACCATGCAAAACAACACATACTGTATTTTTATTTGGGCAGAACATGTTCACACAGCTCACTAACGTAAAGACGTTTATTGAAACAATTCAGCTGGACAAACGACTGCTTTGCTTTTCGTATAATGAAATGTGATGTATATATTCTGACCATTGTAATCTCACATCAATACATAGTTATCGCCACATAACACAGCAGGACAGCCAGGTTAACCTACGTGAGGTGTCAGCTCTATCTAAGACAACCACGTGTCTGCGGCTCTCCTGATATCAGCAGACTCGTCGGCAGCCATGTACCGTCGGTGGCCGAGTGGAATGTACATGTGTACTTTGTTGAAGGGCCGCAAAGATTCTCAGCATAGAGCTGGCCGAGGAAGGCTGTCAGCATGGTGTTATCTGATTGCAAAGCCAGAGAGAGGCAAAATGACACACCAGGCAAGGTCTTTTTGAGTCAGATAAGGGATATAATTAAAGTGGAGAGGGGTAGCTGACATTCTTACATTTCATACCATTCTCTTTCATGTTTGCTGTTTTCTGTCCTTCACAATTATTATGTGGGTCTGCTGTAGCAAATTCTTCTTCTTATTACTATTATTATAGACCAAAAAGTTTGGCACACTACTCATGGTTTCGAGCGGCTTGATAAGAAATCAACCGCGATGACTACCTCATGTTAATAGTTTCCAAGAAAATTCCCCATAGGAAATGAATGGCATTCTAGAGGATCTGAAAGAAAAAGGTGATTTCAGGTCCACTTCTCACTATATATCTATGTGTTCCATAGAGTACCAACAGTGGGTGGTTTCTCACCCTGTGGCTCGTGGACCGCTACTGGTCCAGCAGTAGACCGACATTAAAATAAATCAACGAGCGATTTTCTGTTTTTCTTCATATTTGTCTGTTAATGTTGCTTCAATCTACCCAGAGTACTCCTGCCCTTCAGGGTGTGATTATATAATTGTACACTTCAGGTTCTCACAGCATCCATACTGTCTGTACCTTAAACCCAAATTATGCCTCTGCTTCAAACATGCTTGATGTCCCCTCTCCAGATATATAACTACCCTATGTGTTGCGGTACGTGTACCGCCACAGACAACGACAAATGTAATTTGCGTCATGTGACTTTCCCCCGGAAATGAGCCGTCCTAAAGGGGATTTTTGACCAAAAGAGTGAGCTGAACTTATGCCGCTCGAGTCTGAGTTAACAAGAGCTGCTCACTTTCAGTTGCTATTGAAGTAAACAAAGAAAAAAACCCATAACCTGAGAAGAATGAAACACCGCAGAGAGATTCAACGTGGAGAGTTGAACAGTTCAGGGATTTATGTATATACCATTATATATATATCTGTCTCTATCTCAATTCTGTATAAGTGTAAACAGTTTCTGACAGTAAAGTTGACTTTGGTGATACCACAGTGTTTTGTTTTATGCTTGTGTACATGACATGATAGATATTTTGATTATAGATCAGGCTTACACTGAATACATGTCTTTTTGACGACATGCGCGTGAATGCTTCTTACCTTGTCCTTCCCCTGTTTCTCATCCTGATAAATATTCCACCGCTCGCCGTCATTACTGTACGCCAGCTTGTATGAGCCAACAAACTGGACATGGCCAAAGTCTTTGGCCCCCTGGGTTATGACACCGGTGATCTTGGTAGGCACAAGCAAGTCCACCTGAGAGAAGAACAGATGACATGAGAAAATGGAATAGAAACAAAAAAAGTAGCCTGGAAATTTTCATTACTCTGAAAACTTTGCAAGAGAAAAAGTGTTAAGAGATGCGAAAATTTCCCCATCTAGTCAGCATTTCCCCCCCCTTTTGATGTCAGAGAATTGGCTGTGTGAAGACACTAGGCGCAAGACGTCAGTTTCAATTATTCACAGAATATTGAACAGCAATGGTGGGCTCACATTCTCTCCTCAGCAAAACAGACATCGCATGCAGCATCAGCGTCTCAGACCTGGACGATTCGTTCCCAACAATTTACAATCAACAGAGGATGTGAATCAATACTCACAACCCCTCACTTCCATTGGCATTTTAGTGTTTCTGTTACGCTTCCTTATTTGATGAAATGTTGCATGGTGAGTAAGATCTAATTAAGAACACATAATGGTGATGGGATGGCCTGTGAATTTTCCGGCATTAAAAAGGAAATATCCTTAATATCAGAATTTAGAAAAAAACAAACAAAAAAAAGTAACAGAGCAAGAAGAAACAGTGACTACATTTGTCAGTGACAACAGGAGATACTGCAACACAAAGAAAGAGCAAGAGGAACATAAGCATGGAGATTTCTCTGCTGCTGACTAAACACAACAACAAGGCGCCATAAATCAAACTAATTGGGCTAGTCATAGACCAACACGTACTGTCACACTACCCGGACGAAACAAACTAGGACTGTATGTGGATTACACAAACACGCTAGCCGATGCTTGAGCTGTGGCTCAGTTTACTCACACACCAGGTTCCAAAAGACTACTGGACCTCCCTAACCCTTGAAACAATAGATTTTTTTTTCCCCTGCTCAGTGTGGTGAGTGCACGTTTTCATCGAACAAACAAACTCATCTTTCCTCCCAGCAGCTTAAAGATTAAGGACTGTTCACCGGGTTTTGGAGAGCATTCTTATAACCCCCACCCCACCTGCTGTTTTGTACATAAGCAGGCAAGAAAGCTCACAGATATGAGTCCTGACACACGCGTAAGCAAGGGAGCAAGTGCAAAGTAAGCTGTTGTAAGTGGATGAACTTCATTTTTTTTGTCCAATAGCTAAGTAGGACAAAGGGGAAATGGGTGCTGAAGAAGGCAGAAGATGTAATTTATCTGAACAATTTACAGGTGGGAAACTATGCAAATCCTGCATCAATTCTTATCTTGTTGTAAGATACTCAATTCAACGTTTGCCCCTCAAATGCTAAAGTGTCTGCTCTCCTGCTTCTTTGAAGAGTCGTAGCCTGTTGGACAGTGGATGTGTTTCCTCGTCTGGGTTCCTCCTGCTGCCATTGAACACAGAAGTTGCATGAACAAACCCGGTATTTTCAATAGGATAAGGAAATAAGCAGGAACAGCCACGATAATAATTACTTTAAAATCATTTTACTGTGGGGTTTCATTACACAGTGTTATTAAGCTAACTACCGTACTGTTCTGTTTTCCTTTGCTCCTGCCTCTCTCTCTCTTTCGCTCCCCTATTTCCCTCTGATGTACATGGATATCCTCAAACAACAGCTTGTACAAGAAAAACAATGTCACAACAACCACTTAAAAAGGCTACATGGGGAACCAGGGACAGGGGCTGTTTGTTGATGTAGCGGGCCATGACACCTCACATTGTGAGTGTTTGACTGTGCTCCAGCTGTGGAACATCAAGGTGATCTTGTTCTACCCAAACTACCCCAACAAGACAAGTCTGTCATGGAACAGTTTAGCCAATAGAGTCTAAGTTAATACATACCCCTCTAGACTCCATGGGATGGGTCGATTAGTCTGTTGGAAACGTGGAACAAAGGCAGGGACTTTCCTTCATGTGTTATGGGAATGAAGTCTGATACAACCATTTTGGGTCAAAGTAAGTAGAACACCTGGGGAAGGCTCTGGAGATAAGGATCCCCATCTCACTAAGAGTACGCCTATTGGATGACCAAAGACAAATAACGGGGATGTCTCATGTTGGGCTATACAAATAAATTGAATTGAATTGAATGTCAAAACATGACTTTACAGTTATAAAGGCTGGGATGGTGACAGCAGCCAGAAATATCCTGAGGTGATGGAAAAGTACATCCCCACCAGATCTAAAAAATGAATTGGAAATATGACAGAAGTTTAGTATGAACAGATTACGTTGAGAAATAATAATGAAGGGGTGGGTGGGTGGGGGTCATGGGACCATTTTTTTACTGCCAACAACACAACATGAGTTGAGGAAGCTGTGACTAAATATTCACTATATAAGTTGTGTATCTGATTTAAGTGTGTGGATTACTCTGTATTTACATGTATATGTAGGTACCAGACACCAGGGATCCACTGTGACCACATCTGACTGAGATGTCTGAAAGAAATGAAAAAAGTCTGTCATGGAACGCTTGAATAAGAACCTGTAATATCTGTCCCAGGCAGCAGTTTATCCCCCGTTCATCACATTCTTAGCTCCATCTCTTCCTCCATGAACTGCTCCCGACACAAACTTGTGTAAACTCCTCTATCTTTGAGTGCCTGTGGCCAAATTTGTACTGTGTGTATCTGAGATTACCAACTAAGAATCACATAATCTTATCTTCTATAGCTTTGAATCCAAAAGGGGGCCGGGCAAATTACTTAATTACACTTCTATCTGACAGCAGCATCATGCCAGACACACTCATATTCCCTGCTCATTTATATATACGTTTGTATTTGAATTGTGCGTCCCTGTTTGAAGTGGCTTTGCTATTGCAGGATAAAAAAAAAAAAGATGAATGCAGCATTATAAGGAGGCAAATGAGGCCCAGTTTCTTATTTTATGAATACAGGCCATGCATACATAGCGTCCCACTGACATTCTCCCTTCAGCTGTTCTGGTTTAACTATATGTGTTGCAGAGTCATTTAATCTTCACAACTTGCAGCAAATGTGTGTGTGTGTGTGTGTGTGTGTGCTACTGGGTCACACTGCAGGCAGACTGTGTGCACCAGAGGCCTTTGCTATAAGACTGCAAGGGAAGCTCTGCTTCCTATAATAGTCATAAAATAAATGTCACATATGTTCTGTCATATTGTTCTGAACAGATTTTAATTAATTTTTCATGAAATGCTGATAATGGACCAGGACCAGATGATTAAATGTTGGTCGTGTTCTGGAACCATCTGGACTGTTAGTGGTAAAAGGCATATTTTGATGATCAATGAATTTATTAAAGAACATAAAATGAAAGGACGATAATATTGGGTGGAAATCACAATATGGGTGAAATGAGCTGGTTGGTGGAGGTCTGAGCAACCGAGCTTTTTTTCTAGTTTTATTTGTGATCATTTCAGAAAAAAGATAAAAAGACTGGAGCTTGATTTCATGGTATATGACTGCGTCTGCATACTTCTTCATGGAAAAAGACCGCTGAAAGGTGGATTAAACTGGAAAATCTGGTTGACTGATCACTGTAGCTGTCGAATGACCACATTTCAATGTTTGAGGAAAGTACCCTTAGAGAACGAAAGGCAATCTGAGTGTATTTCATCCAAAAGCTCATCTGCAATGAAAATTCAGAAATATAACAGCACTTGTCATCCGAGAGATTATTCTGTCACAAGCAAAAAAAAAACAACCAAAAAACAGCAACAACAACAAAAATTGATTGCCCAATTCTCCACTGCCATGTTCTGCTTTTCTAGCTCGTATTGTTATTTTATATCTCTTCTAAGCTTCAAAACTAGTGTTGAGATGAGAAATGTCAGTCAACAAGAAGAGGGACTTTTTGAGAGTGTATCCACCACAAAACAAGAGTTTCTAGAACACCTCTGTAACGTAATGTGGGAGCGCATGTTCAGTCATTGGCTGGTCGTTCTTCACATCTAATTCAGAATAAGATTTCTGAAAAGTCGACTTATCAAAAGCTTTATAAAGACATCTACATGAAAAGTCAAAAGTCTGTTTGCCAGCAAGCCACTGTAATCCAACCTGAAAAAATTCCAAATAAAATGAAAAATAAATAAAAAAAGAATTAAAAAAAGGCTGTTTGAAATCAATCTGATTGGACAGGTAATTTATCATTATTATAATAATTAGGAATTATTCCTATAATGAAATTTTACATGATGAATGGGTCTGATTAGTACATGGCAGTATTTTCTTTTTTCAGTTTCATTCAACAACATGAATGAGGTCTGACTTGATGTAACCTTTCAGTGCAGTCGATTTCTATATGTATGCATTCGCCTTCTCCTCTAAATAAATCCTTTTGATGGACTTGTTTGTTGTTTGGTGCAGGTAAATGCGTCCTGTCCTCCATTCAGTCATGCTGCCATGCCTGCAGGTGGTGTGACAATGTTGGCTTATCGTTCTCTAAAAGCCTAATAACAACGTCTTTGTTTGTTATAGTTTCATGGATGGTTTCATTTCTGAATTAAAGTGGCAGTTAATTACTTAAATTTACATCTAAATTAAAACATTTAAATGCCAACATCAGTGAGACTTTGACATTTTTTCACATCAAGTTATCCATATCAGTCATATAATACAGGCAGCAATCGCTTTTGGTCTCGACTGAAAAAACAAAAAAACAACATCCGTATTAATACTAATTGAAGGAATCAGTGCAAAATAGAGAAGTGCAGCACCTATTGTGGCAGAGACCACTGAATGCTTCTTCATGTGTGACACACATGAAGTGGGATTTGACATCGCGGGAATGTTTCAGTGAGATGGCTTCGGGATATTTGTGATAGAGGAAGATGGCTTGTTTTGGCAGGTCCTCATGGCGGAGTCAGCTGGTTGGCTGGTCAGGGTACATCTGCCAGCCAAAACACAGGAGATATAAATAAGGGAGGAAAACTGTGCTGAATGGTGGCGAGTGTACAAACACTTTAACAGGGCATGGACATCACTATGCATTAAATATTCTGCCTTCTGCCCCCTCCTCTTCAATCATCCCTGCTGCTTTGCTGCACCATTCATGCCAGCACATATGGAGCAATATCCCATTTAATTGAAATTACATTTTTTGTTATTCTGTCTCCGAAAATATTTCCATCCTCGCCACATACTGAGCATGCCTCAGCCTGAGATGAATGACAAGTGCATGTAAATAACCCTAAGAAGTAAATCTAATTTTAAAACTGCCCAGAATTCACAATTCAACAGTTCAGTCCCCACTAGCTGCCAGGAATGATAATTACCGGCAGATGGTTGGTCTGTCCACCACTTTTTTTTTTCCTTTTTGCACACTGAAATGGCCCAGAAACCTTGTTTAAATTCGGCTGAATAACTATGACTTTGGTGATGGATGACATTTCCACTTGCTTCAACATTTCATGTCACCACCATTTATGATTCTTTTTGAAAATTGTTTTTTTTTGTGAGGTGAGGTGGGAGGCAGGTGATCATATCGATTAGGCAGCACGATAGAATTTTACTGCTGTGAAAATGTGCCCTTGGTAAAAACTGTTTCTGCAAAACACCCTAAAGTATTTCCTTTCAAATTGCAGTGTATAGGTTTGTATTTTTCTATTCTTTTGAACGATATTTTATGTGTGGGGGCATTAATTAATCACATATACACAAAATTGCATTTGTTGCATTTCAGAGCAGATTTATGAACAATGTATAAAGCGAGTGTATTTTTATTTTGCTGACAAACAGTTTTTACAGCGGGGGATTTTAGATATGTGTTGCTATCCCTCCATAAATCAGGGAATGCCAACAGTCATACAGATCTATTTCAACGACACAAACCTTTGGAGTATAGATAGGATGTTGGTGTCTGCCTCACAAAAGAAGGGGGGAAATCAGTTTGACCTACAACCCTTGAAGGTCATGTATTCCACTAACCTTTCACAAACTGACCTGCGATGGAGTGCATGTTTTCGAGCTGCAGGTGGGATGTGCAGGGGAAAGTCCCTGCTTACCATCTCACTACACAAAAACCTTCTCTGAAACATGGATTTTGCACATCTAGACCTTTAAGCCGATATTCAAATTCTATGTGCCACTTTAAAAAAGGCAAAAATTCATCCAAGTCAGGACAATAGCACAAACTGTTTTTCAGGCCTCTGCTTGAAAATTGCATACCCATTATAAAAGAGTCTATCTCTGCAACCACTAGGTCTGTTTGAATAATTAAAAATTCATGATAAAACAGCTATGGTCAGAGAAATTACAACTATAGCTGGATGAGGCGATTTCCTTTGTTGCTGTTCTTTGGGTTCTTTCTGTCTGATGCTTTGATGACATGTCTGGTATCTGTGGACTGTCTGATTCGTTTCAGGGGTTGTTTGTGTGTTTTACATAAAGTACCACAGCAGTAGAGACTATAGAGAGAAATGTGGTGAGTGGGTCGACTCAGTGGCGCCACAGGGATTTTGCTAAAAGATAATTCATTTAGTTGGCGTTTGTCAGCTTGACTTGTACAGTATATTCTTGTAGCCCAGGTTCTGCTGTTTAAATGTACAACATTACTATATTCTTTTGATAAGTACATTATTTCATGCTATTTGTTCCTCTGAAGTATGAAAGTCCCCCAGTTGGGGAACAACACTTGGGTTTATCGGGCTAAAACCCGGATGGGTCGCTCAGAGCACACAGCCATGAAACAGATGGAGCCTCGGTTCAGCTTGCCATGTCAACTCTAAATGGCTACGGGAACAGATGAGGGGAATTGTCCATGGCAAAAGGAACAGAAAGGAAATCAACCATGGTGGTCTGGATCATTTAGAGCTCTTACAGCAAGGAAACAGCATCTGTAGACAGAGTAAGTTTCATACTGTGTCAGCATGAGCCCAGTGAGAGAAAACTGGCCATGATGCAGCTGGTACAGGACCTTTCTTTCACAATGATGCCACAGATTTTAGAGCTCCTGCTAAATGGATGGTTAAAAATAAAAGTGGCATTGAGTTGGGCTGCCGCACTTACTGCTCATCATACCCCAGTCCATCTGCCCTCTCTGTCTCACATGTGACATAAAATATTCATGCTCACATGTACACACACACACACACACACACACACACAGATGGAATCCTATTGAGGAATAAGAAACAGTGTAGAATGTAATGGTGACGCTGTCCTGAGTACACAACATCAAGGTGTCTGATTTAAATTTGAGAGAGATTCCATGCCTGTCAAGAGAAGGCTCACACACTGAGGGAACAAGATACCCATACAAAACACGCCCCATCTCTGCTGCACTGATTTAAGATCTGCTGCCTCCTCTCTCAGACAGATCCCACGATTACGGTTGGCGCTGCCGCAGACTCATGAATCAATCATCCCAAGATAAAACAGATAAATGCACCCTCTGCTAGCAGAGACGGAGTGAGAGGGACAGGGACGCAACGGGGAGAAGGAGATGAGGATCGGCATGCAGCGCTAAAAGATAAGATGGCATCCTTGGATAATGAAAGCCAGAGAGGAGAACTTGCATATGTCCCCAGCAGACATGTACAACACATTTAAGTCATCCACGTAGTTAGAGGGAGGGGACACTAAAAAACACCTAATTGAATCAGGGAAGCAGATGGATTTACCATCCACTCCGTAACTTCATTTGGAAGCTAATTCAATCAGCTACTAGCTGCAGGGAGGCTGAATAAAATGAAGAAGAAGAAGAAGAAGAAGAGCCTCATCGGACAGGATTAAAATGAGGCGGGGACAATGATATCTTAATGAAATTTACATCAACCGTGTTTTCAAATTACTATGGATTATTTCAAGCTACCTCTTGATTTCTTGGATAATGTCTTCTAGATGACTGAATCAGCAAATTTTCGGAACTAACACGGATGGCCGTTACAAATTGGAAAAGTTTTGTAAAGTGGGTGTTGAAGTGAGTCGGCAGCAGTTGATAAATCGGTATTAGACGGGCTGCGTTTGATGAGCGAACCCACTGAGGTCTGATAACGACTTGATGGCTCGCACTGTACCCACAAAGTTGCCAAATCTTATAATGATGGACACACATGGTGCGGATATCAGTGCACAGCTGGACTATTTGCAAAACAGCTACTTTACTGGCTCACAAGATATTTATAATGAGCTGTAATTTACCTCTGAACACAACAAAACCTTTCATTAGAATTTATACACACGTTTGATATTGACCACGGGAGTCTCACCTAATGTTAAAGGACCCACACTGGTGATTTGCATCGCCTTCAGCTGCCTGTTTAGAGATAGAAAGTGCCTTTTTACCAGCATCAAGGAGCTTACATTCGCTTTACATTTGTTTTTTTCTGTTTTTCTGTCAGCATGTTCTGCACAAACTACTCATCAGATTCTCATTAAAGGTTTTACCGGAGAGGTCTGGCCCCCACGAAGAACCCATTACATTTATGTGTACATGTGGCGCAGAGTAAATCGTATGTCTTAGAATCTTAAAACAAGCAAAACGGTCTCATATATACACTCTCCGTGTTAATAACGATTGCAGGAATCCAATCCACTTCATTTCCCCAGCACATTGGAACTAGTGCTTCACTGCAGAATGTAACGATAGAAGAACACAATAGAAACATTCAACCACACAGAAAACACTCACAGACACCAAGAGATTTTTCACGGTTCATCAGAGACTCCATACTGAAAGTCAGAAGGACATTTTAGTTTTTAGTTTTGAGTTTCACTGGTCATCTGGATGGTTACGTATATGGTGGTAATCTGAGCTGTGTTAGATCGGTCTTTTCCTGTCTTTGCGGTGACGTAACGCCATTTCCCCCATATGGGGGTGTAGCTCAAAGGAGGCAGATGAAAGCTTGGACGTTCCTCTGATAGTGTTGTGTCCTATTTCCCAAACAAATAATTACTACAAAGTCCTGGGCTCATGACACGATCATTGCTTTGCCAGATCAGAAAACCTTCTCAAAGTCTTTCATGCCACAATGCCTTCGCTCTCTTTGAGGCAGCTTCATCTTTGCTGCATAGACACTGGAGACTAGTTGGAACTTCCAATGGGACAAATTAAAGCCGTTCTCCGCTGAGGATGCATGAAACACATACTCAGCTAATGCTATTGATTAAAAGAAATGGAGTTTTCTGTCAGCAGTGTTGTATTTGAGGTGGTGATTGGATTAGGAAGCTTTGCTCCGCAGAAAGTGGTGCAATGATAATATGTTGTTTGATGAAACAAATGCTCGCTCACAGACTCAAATCAATCTTGCATTAACTTGTATTATCCCTTCCTCTCCACAAGGGAAAATGCTCATTCAGAATGATGATGCTATCAAGACACTATTTATTTATCTATTTTTACTTTCTCAGTAAATAGGTACATTTCACCACCTGTGGAACAATTTCCCAACAACGGATTATCTCAGAAGTAGATTTGCAGATAATGGAGGGCTATAGGCCATGTCCACACCGAGACGAGTTCAGGTGAATCCACAAACGTTTTTTATCGTATGGACCTTTCGTTCACCTGAACTAAGGTTTTTGGAGCTTGAATATGATAATTTCTGAAACCGGATTCCAGAGAAAATACATGTCTTTCTGTGTTTCTCCTGCGTGTGTTTAACTCGGTGCTAACTCGCCTACAACAACAATGGCGGCTCACCGTGGTGAATGTTATGCGTCTGTTCATCTGGCCACTCATTTTTGTTCCATTGTTACCTATATTCTCCGCCATATTCTTTTCATGTGATGGTGTGTTTCTGTAGCAGTGCTACAGCGCTGACTATGTTCTTTTCAGTACAGTGCGGGACACGAAGTACAATCTCAGAGGTGTGTGCAGCTTCACTGTAAACAAACCAAATAAGAAATGAAAAGGAGATGTATTTTTCTTGTGGAATTTTTCAAATGTACATTTAAAGCCATGTACTTGTGTTTATTTTCAAGAGACTCATTTATAGTTGTATTTGAAGGAACACACCATAACTCCAAAAACACTCTCCTCTTCCTCAGCCATCTTGGCACTGATTGCTCTGTGCATCTCATTCATCCATGTCTATGACGTGAACTGGCTGAGGGCATTTAGCCACACTGATGTTATTTTACCAGGCTTTCATTGCCTTTGTGTTCAAAGCACTTGTCAACAGGGTTCAAGGAGACAAGCTCAAATGCTTTGTCTGGATGTTGCTCTCTGTTGAGCCCTTCAGGCTGTGTTCAACATGTCTGATAGGTCTTTAGTGGCAGAGAGATTGTTATTGTCATTCTGCCACAATATTCAGCTGTTTTGTTCCACAGTCATCTAGAACTGCACTTTCGCACCAGCTGTTCATTGTGCTTACAGCATTCACATCAGTCACCTGGGGTTGTAAGCACTTCGCTCAAGCAAAGTTTCATTGTGGCACCTTCTGCACATTGATCCACTCATCCATCCAACATGCAGTTTCATCACACTTAAGCCTGTTGTTCCTACTGGTGGCTGAAGAAAAAAAAGAACGACACAATTCATCTATGCAATTAACAAGTGATGATTGACTGACAGCAACCTGTCTGGTTCACCAGTTGCCACGGTGTTTTTCTCCCTTATCTTGGTTTGCAGCATCCTGTTTTTTTACTAGTGCGTTGATCCTGTGAGTTACAGCTGCAAGGTACTTTTGACCATGTGCATTCAGTGACTGGCCCTGTTTATTCCTGCACCTGCAGGAACATCCACTGCAGTATATCAGGTAGCTTCATTACTATGTATGCACCTCTGTTTATATTCCATTTGAGAATGCTATGCTTTTACAGGTGCCATGAAGAAGAGTGTTATCTCTGTCAAACCATGCTTGAAACCAGTGGTTCTCAACTGCTCTGGCTTCGGGCCCCACTATCACCCCTTAAAGTCAAGAAACGACACAAATCAAATCACAATTCATTTTCCACTTTTCAAATGTTAACACAAGTGAAACACTGGTTCAGTTTGAACCTGAGTTAGTACAGAATATTACATTAAACCAAGCCCAATAAAACAACAACATTTAGTGAAAAACCAACATGACCAGCAGGTGGCATGCTAGAGAGGAGCATTTTAGTTAAATCGAAAAAGTACAGGTGCGAGACACAAAATTTCAAGAATATCAATGCTGTAGCTATTATGACCCTGCATCAGTGGATAAATACTGAACTATTCTATTTTGGTTCTTAATGTAAGAAAATATATATTTCATGGAGTTGGTGTCGTACTTTTCGTACATTACGTACATTTCGTACATTTCACCATGTTCTACTACCATGTGAAAACAAACTTTGTAGGCCTTAGGCCATGTCCACACATACCAAAACAATATTTTTTTCCTCTGTCTTCCTTGACACCAAATCAAGAATATTGGATCCAAATCGATCCATTGGAAACCACTCGACACACTGCAGTTCATACTCCAGGCCTGCAGGTGGCGCTGAAATTCATCAAAGTGGAGAAGAACATTTGGTGGAGCAACACTTCCCTGACGAGCAAATAGAACTGTCCAAAATTAGATTTTTGACTGTTGCTGTCGCCTGGAGTAAACAAAGAAAACACTGAATAACCCATCTTGGAGCGGCAAATATAGCTGTCTAATAGACGGACTTGTCCGAGGTACTAAACCCAGCGGTAAGATTCCATATGAAACTCCTCACCGAAGGACAGACGGACGCAGCAGTACCAACGCTCACGGCTTTGACCCTACTAGGCTCACTATCTTATGCGGCATGAACGCAAGCATCTACATTGCTTTTGTTGTTGCTGCAGAAGAAGTCTGGATATCGGGGGTGGGGCGATGACGCCTCAGTCAAGAAAGTATACAAATTCACGGCCCAGACGCGAAGCCGAGGGTGGTGTGTTCAAATGATTTCACCCTGAGACCAGGTTTTGAAAAAACTGTGTTGACAGCCCTTGATTGTACAGGATCCATTTGGGCAATCTCCCCAAATGATGTCAAACGTGTATTTACACAACAAAGCATCTCCGTGTGGATGTGGCCGTAGTGTTACAGGGTGTTGTCGCCCCCTACTGTTAAGGAGTGTTAAGAGGGCACTGTACTACATGAAAAACCCCCCATCAAAACATGTTTTACCACTGACCCACTGTAAATGTGGTCACAGCCCACCTGCTGAAAATCACTGCTTAAAACCAAACTGTGCCTGGAATATTTGCGTAAAACCCTGTAATACAATAGCAAAAATCGAATGGCTGCCCTCTCAAGTAGAACAAAAAATGATCTTTTAATTACTGCAGGGTAAACAGCACCATGTATCACTGCGCATATTTGAGTATGCAGTGCAGTCTTTTGTGTCTATAATTGCTGATAATACGAACCAAGCTGTGTATAATCACACACTGATGGGTGTGTTTGGGACAATTGGGGGACTTGCTTTGTTAAATCTGGCTTGCGCAGCGGGTTAAGGATATTAACACAAGAATCTTTCAGGAGGATTAACACGAGGACATCTGAGCTAATTTCATAGAAGTTGTGTATTAAGATTAACGGTAAGATTGTTTCCTCGACGCAAAGGGACTTTTTAGACGCTAGCGTTCAGAATGAGGGAGAGTTTGGCAGAAGTGGCATGTAAAAGACATTCCAAAGACATTTCTGATTTACGATGGTATAGGTTGATGGTTGGAGTTTTCAGCCATTTTGTTGATATATATATACAGTATATATATCTTGATGTTAGTGCAATGTTTTTGCATACGAACATACTGTATGAATCTTTGCTAAAGTTATTCATGTGGATGCCTTACTTTTTTCCCTGAGAACAGTCATACACAATGATTCCATTGAGCTATTGTATATTCACAACAAAGATCATTCATTCAACATTTCTCTTTCCGTCAGTTTCCGGAAATCTCTCACCTTCATTTACCTCTGTATCCAAGCACAACCCCCCCTGGATCTGTGTGTCAAAGTCTGTATTTCCTAAACAATGAATGTCCTCTTTCCTCAAGAGCGTATATAATAAACACCAATAACAGCAGAGGATTATCTTGACGACAACCTTCACAGCGAATGCATATAATGCTAAGAGAAAGAAATATGAGTTTTGCCACAGTAACTGAAATATTTGTCGAGAGAAGTTGAGGAAATATCTCTGCTTGTAACTTGTTATATTGCTGTCCCCTTCTGATGTGTTGTGTCCATGAGTTGTTTGTTTGTTTCCTTGTAAAGGTTTTTCCTCGCCTCCATCACTAACAACTTGCCCGTGTGGATGTTGGCGTTCTTAGAAATGATCAGTCTGCTAAGTGGTGTGATATTCAGTCTTCGGTTTTAGCAATTATCAATGGTTTGTGTGTTAATCATTGTTTTCGTAAAAGCCTTATTGTTATGCATTCTTTGTTGTTAAAATACTATTGTTTACTACAATTCTAATCCAACCTTAAATGAACATCAGAGGCCAGTGTTACCATTAGGACAGAGTAGCGTCAGAAACACCAGATCAGCTCAGATGGGTTGATGCATTTTCTCCTCTCCATGATTATTTTCCTGTTTTTGAGAAGACTAGGTTTTAATTACTGTCCACTCTCAGCCCTCGGTCCATTCCTAGCGCCAGGACTGCTTCCCACTGACACAGCTTGTTGGTGTTTTTTTTTTTTTACTACAAACACCATAGTCAGTGAACAGAACATGTTCGCTGACTTCACCTCTAACAGAGACACTGTGGAGTTAAAAAGCTACTGTTTGTTTGGCAATGTCTCTTTGTCAAGTGGACATGTTAATATGCATAATTAACTTATCTGCTCATTGCAGCTGGAATGCTTGGCAGCGGTCTGACAGCTTCAGCTTCTCTCTCAAATGCATCTTGAAAGATTCTGGTGCAGTCGTCTTTGTTTAATTTTATCTCCTGCCAGGCCAGAATAATGTTAGCAAACATGTCCAGTCCTTGATGTTTGCAGCAAATTGAAACTATGACATATTTATTTTCATATGTCATATCATGTCATATTTTCATATTTATCTTCAATTGTAATTTAATCATTATATTAAACACATTTTTCATTTCAGCTGTCACAGGAAAATAAGTTCTCAACCGGTTAATGTTTTTTTCTGTGTAAACATATTTCTAATGGGGATACTGATATGAAATTGTCACCAGATGTTGGTAACGACTCACATACGCAAAGAGTGTCCATATATTACATTTAGTGTAATAATGTGAATTGATTTTAACACATAAGGAGGAAAAGTAGGTGCAGAAAGGATAGAAAGACTAGAAATCAGCTGAAATCTGTCAGTCAATCCCTGACTTGAATCCAATTGAAAATCTCTGGAAAGAGTTTCAAAATAGATACTTATTTAAACGAAGGTTTTAACTCTTTTTTTTCCACTTTGGACTGACTTTTTACACAGTATTTTCTGTTTATTTTATTTAGAAAGACTTGTCTTGAAGTCTTGAATTGAAGTGAATAAAATGCACTGCTGACATAACCAAATCATCTTTTTTAAATCTGTAAATCTGGCAAACAATAAAAACACTGACAATGTCACCACCTAATCACATGAGCTCATCAGTGAAAATAAAAATATTAAAACTTCTTAGACCAAATGTCTTTTTTGTGCGTTTGGTTTTCCATTCGGTTCTCTGTTCGCACTATATGAATATTACAAAAAAAGCCGCCGGCCTTAAAGCACTCTGTTCATGTATGCGTGGTACAAATTCAGCAGTGAAAAACTGTCGCCTGCGCAGTTGCTCATACTCGTCATGTTCAATTCAATTTAACTAATTTTGTGACGTTGCTGAGGATTCATGTAAAATAACCATGTGAATAAAGTGCACTGACTGTTTTTGATGAAACCCTTTTAGATTGGACAGTTCCAGCAGCTGTGCTCATGAGATAAATACACACAGTTCTACAAATTGAAGAAAGAATTTGTACTTTGACGTTTTTTTTTGTTTTTTTTTAACTTCCCAGGAGCCTGGTGTTGGGTATTCCTGTGTGCAGAAAAAATGCTCTCATATTAGTGAACATTGATTTCCTCACTGTGTCTAGAGGGCAGCCCATCTTTCCTGCTGGCACAGCGTGTAAATATGAGACCGCAACTTTTTTTTTTTTTAACCACTGCAATCAATTTTGCTTTGCCTCCCTCCCTGGTCTGGCAGGGACCTGCTTAAGTACCTGTCTCCTTCAACGCACACACAGCCCGGCATACCCTCGCCCTTCGCAAAAGGCTTTCAGTGTAATAAAATACATACTGTATCTGGCTCAAGACCCAGGCAATCTAATAATGGTCGGGACAAGTCGGTGAGACGACAGAGCACTACTAACAATGTCACTCCTGGGGGAGCTGGAATGTGCGAAGCAAGTGCAGCAGAAAGGCGAAGAAATCAAAGAAATCGCTCTGATCTTCAATTCCCAGAGAAGACGGTCCACATCACAATTCCTTCTATGCTATCTACTCCTCGGAAAACACGGTGTCTCACTCTAAAAGCGGCAAGTATTTTCTGCTTTTTATCAACAACAAACCATCCAATATGTGGGGCCAAACATGAGGGCGCTCTAGGCATTGAGTCTGATTGATAAGCATGTCAAATGGCTATCATCAGTCTCACTTAGAAAGATAGGGGCATAAATAGTCACTTCAAGACATATATTGTCCCTTTCAGGAGATATTTTCAGCCATCAGCGATTAAAATGAAACAAATGGTTTGTTTCACGAATGAGAGAGAAAGCCTCAGGAAAAAAGCAACGATAGCTGAGCTACACATGTCCAACTGATGCCCTGGGTTGGGGGCTTTTCTGCAAAAAAAAAAAACAAAAAAAATGTGAAGAGCCTACAAATACAGCGAGGATTTTGTGGTATGATATCATTCACACCAGTGGGGTCTCAGCAGATCCATCGTTATCCATTGTCACGCAGTGCCATTTACATAGCTCCATCAATTACTCTGCCAGGGAGGTCAGCGCTAATCCTTCAGCAGCTTGAACGCAAGCCATCTGTAATAAAGCGTCTGCCATTCATATCCCAGCTAACACATGAATTTAAAGATCTGGTTCAGATTCGTTCCTACCTGGAGCCACTGTGACTGGTCACTGTGTCCAGCTGTCCAAGCATTGACCTTGCCCTGTTTGTCCAAGCGGGCCTTTCCCGGCTCCCATGTAAACATGTCCATGTTGAGCGTTCTGAAGATGCTAGAAGCTGTGACCTGGTAGTCCTGGACATGACCTGACTTCATTCCCAGTGGTTCAGAGCAGCCTGGCGACAGTATAAAAGGAGGAAACTTGATGTTCTGATATCACGGTGTTATATCAGGAGTTGTTATTCCCACTTACCTGTTAGCTCACACCCGAGCAGTTCCATGCGTAAGGTGCAATGCCTCCTGCAGACTTGGGGATAAATGCGCACGTACTGGGCTTCAATCGGAGGGGTGAAGGAGTTGGCTGAAGGCGCGTTGTTTTCGACATTTCCCCTGAAAATCTGTTGGAGATGAACAGACGGCAGATGGTGGCGGGGAGATCAGTTTCACCATGTCATAGTGGTCTATAGAGTCTACTCCACACTCAACAAATTGCTGTCATTCAAGGTCAATGAGGTGGAATAACAGGAGAAAGGAGACCATTTCTTGCATCATTTGAGCCTGTAATTCATAAGAACGGTGGTGTGTTTTAAATTAGTGGCCCAATTATGTCCCAGTACCTTATGGTGTGTTTTATCCAAATGACCTCAGACAGTGTCTGGTTTGACTGAAGGGATATACAGAGGAGTTTGTTCTCACAGCGACGGTAGAGAGAGTAATCATCAAGTCAGTGATCATCAGGGCATCACAATGACGGGACTGATCATGTACAATGTTACACACAGGATTTTGGAGGTTGGGGTCAGTCACATAGAGGGCAGACGGGGTGTGCTGTCAGAAATGATAGAACGCTTTGTGGCCTATTTGGTGTCTGTTCATTCCCAAATAGTATAAAAATTCCATCTAGATGTCATAAAAGTGGAGGGGGGCAAGGGTAGCAAGACAGGCCCTGGGTGTGTGAGCTAATTAAAAAGCCATCCCGTCATATCCTTCAAGCTGCCCTTGACTGAGTGGGCAGTCTCTAGCTGCAGTTTGTGCACACGTGTGTGGTCGAGGACCTGAGGACTTTTGTCTGGGTACTACAAGAGACACTGAAGTGGTAAAAGGAGCAATGACATAGAAAACAATCTGCTTTTGTGTGTTTGACTCTTACCATATCCTCATCCTTGCCCTTGACTTTGTACGTTCTCCAGCTCTTTCCGTCATCACTGTAAGCAACTTTGTATGACTTCACGTATTCCGGGCTGCCAATACGCTTTGCACCCTGGGTAATTAGGCCTGTCACCCGCATTCTCCTCTGCAGGTTAATCTGTTGGAAAAAGAGGGGAAAAAAATAACGCACAAGAAATTATAGGCTTCTTTGACACTAAGCATGTGTGCTCATGGAAGTCATGGGAATCAATGTGCCACCGTGTATCTCCTCTGTCAGGGCCATCCATCTAAATCAGAATGTCTGTGAGCAAATGGAACATTTAATCATTCCTCACACCCCAGATCCACTCTGCCAACCACATGGAGCCTGTCAATACAGTGCCAATGTAAAGCAGCTTAGAAAGCCGGGAGGCAAGGAAAGGCCTTCAGAAAGAGAAAGTGATAAATGCTGTAATAGACAACGCATACAAAGCAAGATCATTCTTATCTAAGCATGGTGGACAAGTGGAGGGTTTGCTGTCCAGTGTCTGTTTGTCTTATTCACAGACACTTGTCTCTCTCTACTCGTCGCTGTTGCTCTCTTTGTTTCAACCCAACCCAAGGCCATCTGGATCTGTTGGAGTCCTGTTGGTTGGAGTCCTGTTGGTTTCTGTTAGAAAAGTCCGTTTGTTGAGTGTCTTGAGAGTGAATTGATGCCATATAAATAACACCACTTTCTGGTTCCTGTGCTGTCCAAAAGAATCGTCTCTGGCTTTGTCATCATTGGAACAGTTTCATCTTTTCTGCAGATATCCAGCATCAAGAAGTCAAAAGTTGAGCAAGAAGACCTCCTCTTGGTTAATTTTGAAACAGTTACCTTCAATAGTACCAACATTTGTATATTATAACATCTGGATAAGGACTGAGAGTCTGAGTCAAGCAACGCGCGGGACCCACATCAAACACCTGTGGTATCAGCTAGCAAGATGCTAGCATCGAATCTCCATCTTTATGAGATCATGAATGAACTCTCTATGACACCTTGTGCGATGAAGTGAACCGTGTCTCAGAAACAGAGAAAACATTTTCTAGCCCCATCAACAATGGTTAGTTTTATTGAACGAGGTAGCGGCCGTACTTTAGCGCATCATTACGATACTGAGAGCCATCTTTCTATGAGAAATTGCACAGATTACCAAGAAATAAAAGTCTTCACTGAAGGATGTGCCCACACTGAGGACAGCTCTTCGAGCTTCAGCTAATTTGCCAAGATATTAGCACTGCTTTTAAAGAAGGGTAATTACAAGTAAAATATTTTGTGAGAGTGTGAAAGCTTAAACAAACGATGAGCCTATTAAGTTATTTTAAATGAGAAGCGCTTTAAGCTGTGTCTCCAGAACACAACAATTACAGATTAGTGGCTCTTGTGAATCCAGTAAAAGAAAATAACTGTTTATGTTCAGCGACCATATCTAAACTGTCAAAAATGAATGAAGCAGTACATAATTCTAATGTAGGGTTGACTCATTTTTTTGTAGCGACAAGACTCAATTACATTTTTCCCCAACATAATTAAACCAACTTATCAAGTTAATTATAAATAAGGAAGCCTTGAAGAGGCTCAGTGCCGCAATGATCCACTCTTTCTCATTCAGGGCATTTCCTTATTCTTCTCAGATTTCTCCAAAGAGACAGATCCCTCTTTCACTAATTAGGAGCTCTGTCACTTAAAGGCCACTGCCGGGGTAATTGGGCTGATCCTTCACATTTTTAATGACCATTTCAAAAAGCACCTCTACAACTTCAGTACTTAAAGTGATGCATCTATTTGTTTGAGAGAGGCTTAGTTACACGGTTTCACCTGAATAATTCCAAAACAAAGTCACCTAATGACATTTGTGTCTCCATTTTCCTCAAACAATTGTACTTATGCTTATTATTATTAATGCTGCTTATTCAATACAATATCACTATTACGACGAATAATACTAAAATTAGAACACCTTAATGTGCATGTAATTAACCCCTAGAGGTCCATGTACATGTACATGAGGAGGAAAAGTGTCTCAGATGTCACTAGATTCAGGACACACTTTCACATATCACAGTATCCCGAAGAAAATAGGGGGAAAGAAATGGGAAAAAAGAGGAGATTGTCACACATCACATTAAACTTTCTACTTTATTAGTACTAGGACTCCTGACTCAGCAGAATTTGAACAAGTGCTCAACAAAGAATGAACATTTATGCTCACATACAATGTGACACAATTTAATGTTTGGCATGTTTTCTTCACTTATCTACTACTTTATTCATATATTACACTGCTCAAACACCACAACGGTTTGTTTTCACAAGAGATTTACAATAGTGCAAGAGATAAAACAAGCCTTTGTCACTGATAGTCAAATAGTTATTTTAAAAAAGAATTGGCAATAATTGGAGTTCTAGACACAGATGCTGAAAATGTCCCTACTGTCAGGGTAGTCAGTTGTGTTTTGGTTTTTTTTGTGTTCATTCTGTCTTTCCTCCTCCTCCCTCTTCCCTCTGTTTGGCAGTGGGGGTGTGGCCAGGCTGATTGGGGAGCAATCAGCGCACCTGATCCTCATCAGTGCACTGATTTCTCCTGCTCTTAAGCTGTGCTCTGGCCTCACCCCACTGCCAGATTGTTTGTGCTTCCATGCCAGACGCTCCAGCCATTTTCTCCAGCGTTCGTTGCCTCGCTCGTATTATTATCGTTTTCTTATTCTGCTGTCGTGTGCGCTTTCCGTTTCCGTCTCTCCCATTTTGTGGCGCTCTTTGTGTTCTTGTGTGTTCTACCTGCCCTAGTGGCCTTGTTTTATTTTTGCATTGTCTCCTGCCCACTCACCATGGTGCAGTGGTTTTCTGTTTTTGCCTGATTGTGCGTTTGTTCTCATACCTGTTTTCTACCTGCTTGTGCAAATAAACTGTTGATCAGCGCGTCCTGTTTCATGGTGTGATTTCTCCTGCACTTTGGATCTGTTTCAAAACCTCGGGCTCACACCCCTTAACACCTATGTCACATTGTGTAAGAATCCTTCAACAGATTCCTGGATCCAGATGGTTCCAAAACACGACCAACATTTAATCATCTGGTCCTGGTCCATTTACTGAACATCTCATTCAAATCTGTTCAGCGCTTTGGGAGTTTTTTCGCTAAAAGAAAAACAGACATGCTGTATGCTGGCAAAAACATAACCTCCAAAATAACGCGTGTTAATCAGTTGCAGTGTATATTCCGACTCTTGATCTAGCGGCACATTAAAGACACCTCAAAAAATATAGGAATAAATTCACTGTGTTCTTCGGAAATAGTTCAGTTTGTTTTCGAGAACTTGTGCAAAATCGAGTTAGAGTAAATATAGGAGATAAAGTGTTGAGTGAACTCTTAACCTGTCACAGGTTGTTTTTTTCCTCAAACACCTTTACCTTGTGCACAAAGTGCTCGCGGTAAAGTCCTCAAGCCTCTGAAGCACTTGCGTAGTTCCTGTTTCTGAGTTCAGTGTTCTGTTCACATCCCAAAGACAGTGCTACTTTGCATTGTGCAATTCAACCTGTTTCCTCTCAGAAAACAGTCACAACTCTGCAACAATGGAAGTTTTATCCTTGAAGGGGTCACCAAAGGTGACACCAACTGCAAAATGTAACTGTGCAGAGTTGAGGAAACCGTGTCTGTCGCTGAAAAAACCCCAATGTTTTTTGTTTTGTTTGCATTGAAAGGGCGACTTGTGTCAGTGGACCACTCTAAATGAAGGTCGTGACATGTAATGATGAGAGAAAATACACCGACTTAATGAACAAGATGGTCATTTGTGTCAAGTTTTTCCAGTAAACAGATCAATTGTGTAATTGAGTTGAGTGGGAAGAACACGAGCGATTAGTTTTCAGTCTGTGGGTGGTGCATGTTTTTGAAATGGAAAGTGTAGAATTTTCTGTCCATTAGACAGAAGTGAAAATTAAATTTCAATAATTATTACATCATATCAACTCAAACCTTATTTTGCTTCAATGAATCCATCTGCTTAATAACTAAGAGAACATTCACCTCAGGCCATTGACCATTACTTCATATAATCATATTGACACACTAAACGAGCATCAGTGGTGCTTTAAGGGTTTAAGGCGCACACACCATACACACACACACACACACACACACTCAGCAAATGAAGAGCTCTGATTTTAAGCCTTGAGAGCAAACCTGTTGTGTGACCTGCACTGGCCTAAAAATTTCCTGATTACTTCAACATCATTAGCCTTTTCCCTTTCATCAGGACCTAATGAAGTCAGTCACAACATTTTGAAAAAAAAAAAAAAAAGTGTACAGATGCTGTCTTGATTATATTGATATTTAGTATTTATATTCTTGTATCAGACGAGTGGGAAAAGCAACTGGTTGGAGTCACACTGCCACTTCTATGTAAGATGGCTTCTTTTGTTGGCACAGACATTTGCTTAAGAAATGTTTATGAACAAAACGTTACAGCAATGAAATTTGTCCAGGAAATCGGTCAGTGTGCGAGAAAAGGTTTTTTCTTCAGGTGTCAGGAAGAAAATACAAATCAAATCTGACATAACAGAGGGCCACTGAACATTGACAGAATTAAACGTATTATATATTCCCAGCTGGTGAACATTCGCAGCACACAAACCGACATTCATTGTATTTCTGATTGCAGCCATGAATGGGGATAGAAAAGACTTTTAGACTGCATGTGAACCACTGAGAAGAATATCTTCGAAACGACATACTGGAACGGCAAAATTCTCTTCAGAATGGCATTCAATTACAGTCAGTCAAATTTCATAACAGCACACTGAAACAAACGTGAACATAATTACAGACATCTGCATATGAATGTCGTTTTGTTAACTGCTTAACCTCTGATTTGGATACTTTCATTCCTCCGTTGCAGTTGGCCGGAGCTATATTTTGCTGATCTTGTCAGACCTGCAGCATATTTCCCCAGAGTGTTCAAATGCAATTTTATGTGACAGCTAGTTGTGTCAAGGATGTGTATGTGTGTGTGTGTGTGTGGGGGGGGGATTCACACACGACGCAGCACGAGTGAACGACTTGTGTGCGCACAATTCCTAAACACACATACTGATGTACAGTAAACACACACACGCACGTCTCCAACTCTGTAATGTATTATTCAAAGTCTGGTGCTGCTGTGATTCATTTGTTGTTCAGAGGAAGAAGCTGAAACTTGCTGGCATCTAAAGACATGTACTGGACCAAAGAAAAATGTGCAAGTAGCCAGACAGTTCTCATCCCTTTGGCATGTGTCAGTAAAACCTGCTTGACATGACAGACAAGCAAGCACAACCTCACCACGTCAAGCCACAGCACCAAAGCAGACCCGTGTCTGCTTAGCATAATCCCAAAACACTGATATAACTGGACACCTCTGCTCACAGCCCAATTATCCAGGCCTTCTGTAGAAACACACGATGCCTACAGCGTCCGGGGCAACATCCCATACGGCATCATTAAAGTCCAACAAACAGCCTGAATGTTTCATGTCCCGTTCTACTCACCCATGTGCCATCTTCTTTCTCTCACTAGTGTTGTGCTCCAATTTTTATGTATCAATTTTGCTCTGGCTAATGCACCAACACAGATTTGTATGTCTTTTCTATTATATTTTGCTCATGGTTCACTGTGTGTGTGTGTGTGTGTGTGTGTGTGTGTGGCATGTGATGACAGGTTGCCATGATGAAAGACAAATGTATTTGTACTACTTCTGTACTACTGTTTCTCTATATTGATTGTGTACTTGGCTTATTTCTAAAGTTAATCAGCTGACTTTTAATATTCTGAATCTGAAATTAATGAATAAATTGTAAATTATGTGGTAGGGGTGACCACCCACCCAGACAACCTGGGCTGCTTCTGGTTAGTTATTTTCATTCATACATACATGAGTATTTATTTGTTTTTATTTTCATGCATTCAGACAGATTGGGTTCCGGTGGATCCCTGGTGTCTGGTACATACACATACAAGTCAATACAGAGTAATTCACCCACTCAAATTAGAGCCTGAGACATAAATAGTGAATATCTAGTCACAGCCTCCTTAATTCATGTCCTGCTGTTCCTACACGCCACCTTTTCATTATTTAATATAACTTACTTAAGTGAGATTACATATAAATCCTGAAAACGGGTTTGACCTCTGTCTGGGTTCATAAATTGCAGCAGGTCACTGGAGACAAGGAGCGAGCAGAGGACTTACTCAGCACTTTGTGCAGACAGAGGTTTTAAATTTTGTGATATACAAGATTTGTAAGGCTCAGGCAGGGTCAACCGACAAAAAGCTTTTTTTAAATGATGACCATAATATTTATTCAAACAAAAAATATACTAAAAATGATCTACTAATTTCCCACGGAAACAGTTTGTTTAAGATCAGGGTTGATGAGCAAAAAACATGACAACTGTCATAACTTCATGATCAAAACGGGTGGAAAGCAGTTTATGTGTGGGTTGTTTATTTAACAAGTAAATAAAAGTAACTCCAGTGTTGTAGAGGTGAAAATAGTTACTTCCTTTCATCATTGCTCCTCACATTCGACTGAAACCTGAAGGCTGTTCCACCTCTGGACGGGTTTGTAACTGTCACCGTTGTTTACCTCCAGTATGTCAGTTACACTGCTATTAAATCTTTAAGCAGCAACAATAAGCACATTTCGTTCCAGGTCGAATGCACCAGCCCAATTCTGAAGAACATCTTCAAGCAAATTATAAGTTGCCTATGATTTAACCCGGTACGCTCGAGTGTGGGGACTTAGCAGGAACAAATGGTGTGAAACAATGCTCTAATGCCCCAAACACCACTAATTATCATGAATTACAAAATATCAAATGTGTCGCCACCGAGTCGACCCACTTGCCACATTTCTGCCTCAACTGCTGTTACTTTATATAAAACACACAAACAACCCCTGAAATGAATCACACAGTCCACAGATTCCAAACACAACCATCAAAGCATCGGACAGAAAAAAGCCAAAGAACAGAAAAAACACAAATCAACTATAATTATAAACTGTCTCTGACCTTAGCTGTATTATCATTATTCAAATTTGATTATGGGTATGTGATTTTCTAGCAGAGGCCTGCTTTCAGCTTAGGACTGAAAGGGTTAACTCAAGTTACCAACCAAAGATTAGTTTTAGAAGATGATCTCGTTGCAGCACTGCATATGGCTATGGGTAGGTTGTTCATTAGTCCTGGAGACCAGCAGCTAGACCCAGCCTGAGTGGTGACCCTGGTTCATCTGTTCAGACAGATGTTGAGGTGCCAGACCATGGAGGGCCTTAAAGACCAGGGGTGAGGTTTCAAACCCATTCTAAAATATACAGGGAGCCAGGGAGGTGTTATGTAAGGGTTAACCAACGCGTAGGTGTGCATTAAACGGTTGCAAGGCACGATGCCACCCGACGCCCCCACAAAGTGCTGTAACACCGTTTAACACAGCTGTTGATTAACCCCTTATACCATGGTCATTTGCCAAAGAAATGGATGGAAATGTTTTTGTGTTTTATCCAGACCTAGCTCAAGTTGCGTGACTCTGTGTCTCTTTCCTGTGCTGTTTTTCTCTTGATTTGTGTCTTTTCTTCACCATTTTTTTTTTTTCTGCAGCATCGCACTCGTCAAAATTCTTGTCCTCTCCAAACAGTTGACAGAAATGTTAAAATCCTCCAGCGTGCATGTTTTCCTCCTCAAATGTCCAGTCGTTGCTACCACTGACAGATGTTTAATGTTTCCAGTGTAACGGGTTGTGTGTTGCAGATGGATATTAGGAAAGTTAACCAAACTACATGTGCATTACACGCTTTTAACGAACAGCTACCAGCCAATCAGAAAAGAGTGTTCACCCAGACCATGGTATCAATGAGAGAGACGCAACGGACGCAACAAGCAGTCTGAATGAACCGCACGACAGGACCCACGTGACGTTCCATGGCGATGACATGTTGTTAAACTGAAACTGTGAACAGCACTGAAACCACTAAAAGGCCATCAGGTGTGCCGTTTCCGTGGTTCCATGTGAATGCAGCATTGGTGTGGTGTGGATCAGTGTCACTTCTGACTGCAGTTTACCTGGATCCACGGCCATCTGTCATTTTCAGCGGCGGTCCAGGCATTGACGAGTCCCTTCTTGTTGAGGCGTGCAAAGTATGGGTACCACTTCTGCAAGCCGAACAGAGCTCGGTGGGTGGAGGAGGCTGTTATCTGCTGGTTGGAGATTATGCCGCCCTCCATGCCCAGAGGTCCAGAGCACTCTGAGAGGAAAAAAAAACGGGAGACAAAGACAGGAAATTTAATGTCGTCCTTGTCAAACTGTGTGACTGCATATACATTTTCAAACGTTAGGTTTTGGTATTTGGTATTACAGTTATTGTTTCCTTATGTCCACACTGGAACATAACACTTGTTTTTTTAGACTCACTTTCCTCCACTTGTGAGATACATCAGACAAAGTCAATAAAACTGCTCCTCACTTTTTTCTATTTATCTGCTTCAGCCTAATGTGGAATCATTTTGTTTGAGGTCACTGTCTGTTGGCAACATAACTCAAAACGTTCTGAACTGATTTGAATGAAATATTCAGGAAATGCTTATAATGGACCACCTGATTAAATGTTGGTAGTGTTCTGGAACCATCTGGATCCAATGAATTTATTAGAGGAGATAAAATGAATGATGACGGTAATGCTGGGTAGAAACCACCAAAAATGAGGAAACACCGTCCCAGCAGTGACACCTTTCTGCATTCATGTTGCCCACATTCAGGGGGTGAACACATTCTATTCATCTGTTCCATCGGTAACAGCCATCAGGCTCAAAAACAGACAGAGTCAACCAAACATCCTAATGACCATCGACGACATCAACACGCATAAACTAGACAGACAATCCACGTGGGCCGTAAACACCTTGTTGCCTGTTACCTGTAAAACTGGTGTGCCAACAGTTTTAACAGATATACCTGGGGGGGAACTGAGTCAATGTTCATACAAACTGTTGTGCTGGAAGAAAAATAATAATGGAAACCACACAAGAAGTAAAGCAGTGAAGAAACAGATGGAAAAGAAGAACAGCGTCATATAGAAACATAAAACCAAGTTGCCATTTATTCCTAATTGCTCATGTTCCAATAAAACATCTGTTCCATTTCACTTTTTCCTTTCAAGATTCACCCAATTTGACCATATTCAGTTGGGGTGTAATGTGCATGGAAATCGAAGCGTTTGCCTCGACAATAATTAAATAAGGAAATGCACCACGAATGAGGACTCGGATATGAAACAATATAAACAGTTCAGCTTGAGTTGTTGCTCCAAACAGCTTGTGGGGAACTGCCGTCAAAAGTAAATCAGATGTGGATCAGTCGGCCGTAACCAAATGTGTGCAGCTCTCCTCTGAAGAATCTGTCTTTCCTACGAATATTACTCCAGTGTACATTTAAATGTGTACCTTATTCAGTTAAAATCACTCTATGTGTGAATGTCATTTAGATTTAGTCCATACATTTTAATGTTTTGTCTACAAATACTACATAAGATTACAGTACTTTGTGGTGTATTTCTTTCTGACATGGTCTTAAATGAAAAAAAAAAAAACAGAACACGAGAAACGACTGACAAACAAACATGGAATTCTTGGTTCTCAGTCCTTGTTTGCTCTCAGCTGTGGAGTTTGTAAATACTGGTCCAGCTTGTTGTCACAGAAACAAAGTCAACCGAAACCAAACCACATGTGAATCCATTGTTGGTCAGATTTGTCAGAATACAAGAAAATCATAAAACAGTACAGTACATTGGTCAGATTGAGATTCTGTTGCTCCACTGTTTGGATTTACAACCCTATTCATGACAGTGCACGAGTGGATGTCTTAGATGCGCCAAGTAGTTCTCGAACATTAAAAACACACGTGTTGAACAAAAAGTGCATTTGTGAACCGGCCTTCACCATTTACGCACAACTCCGACAGTATTACGAAACGAGACATACAAACTCAGAGAGCACGCACACCTTCTGGTAGGCGACGGGGCTGGCAGTGAGAGAGAGAGAGAGAGAGAAGACACAAAAAGAGTCAGAGACGAACGAAAACAACGCCGCATCGCTGATCCAGCTGCAGGAGCAGTGGGGTTCTGAGCCAAGAGGCTGCGTGTGATGTTGGAGGATTGACTAGAGGCTGAAAGAAAGCAAAGTTTGAATGTGTGTACACCGACAGAGGCGTGTTGAATCATTCCACTACGGTTAGTCACTCGGGCGTCGCTAGCCTTTTCTTATGTGACTCATTGCTTCCAGACGAGTGAGAGGATGGCGTAGGCGGATGTTTTTTTTTCCTCTGACGATTTTCTGATATCTGAGAAATCAACTTATTCCTTTTCTTCAGAAAGAATACTGTACAAGACAAATTGCCGGTGCGTTAAACCAAATGGTTGATCATTACAAATGTTCTAAAACGTCAGCCAGAGCCGGCAAAATGGCGTCAACACAGATTTCAAAAGGAGCATCTGTGATGGTGAAGTTCCTCCACTAAAATTAATTTTTTTTGTTGCCACAGACAGCTCCGATTTATGACCAGTGAGCGCCAACATCACAGAAAGCATCCCTACCGAGACGGCGAGCGGCAGAGGTCTCTGAAACCTGCAGAGCACGGCGAGAGGAAGTGATTGTGTGTACTGATGCCAGGTCAACACAAACGCCTCACAGCGAATTCCAGAGATATTTGCCTTCCACTCGACATCCATATAAAACAATAAAAGGGATGTGAGAACAGAGAGGACAAACTGTAAACAAACAGGCTTCAATTCACAAGCAGCTCTACAGTGAGTTGTGCAAACAAACGACTATTTAAAGTGGCTCACATTTGCTACAGTGTCCCGCATTCTGTTGGACTAGTTCCAAATGCTTCAGGAAACATTATCCTGATTCTTCCTCTTGTAAAGTTAATGTTAAAATAAATAATCCAAAAATAACATACATTTTAAATGATATAAAGGTATGTTTATTGGCAAATAAATCCACTAAATATTTTTTTAATATTAAATATATATATATTTTTACCTGAGCCACAAAGAGCAATAAGAAAATATTATTTATTTCATTTAAATATAAGGTCACATATAAATATCCATTATATATATAAAATATTATATAGGTATGTTTATTTTACATTAGATATCATTAAGTGTTATGAAATATTTGTAAATATACATTTAATACATTTTAATGTACAAATCAAGAATCCAGCTAACAGCAGCATTCTCCTTCTACAGTATCTACATTTTGTGTCTCAACATGTTTGCCAGTGCCCGGAACACCAGATGAGATATGACTCTGATTTAGCTCCTAAAGGTGAAATGGAATTTTCCACATTACAGCCTAACGTTCAGGCTGCCTCACTAGCAGATATTCCATGTGATTGTTATGGAAAAAAAAACAGTTGCAAAGCGCCGGTCCCTCTCACCTTGCAGCCATGATGTGACACCGTTAATGAGCTGCCAGCCAGTCGTCCATCAGAGCAGCAGAGGCAGCCGACCCCTGGGCCTTGGCCCGCTGGCCTCTGAGCATACATCAGCCCTGAGACGGCGCTCATCACTAACACCGCCGCTACCATGACGTGACAGCTGAATCCATCTCGCGCCTGACACACAGCCTCAAGAAATTAGCAAAGCAATTCTAATGAGCACGCAGCAGACAACTAACCGTGGAAAGTAAACACCTGTACACCTGTGTGTGTGTGTGTGAGAGAGAGAGAGAGAGCATTTGAAATGTCCAACATGCAATGCAGTAGAAACATTCCCATGAACAAACATGGCGTCAGTGTTGGGGCATGTCGTAAAGTAATAAAGCAATTAGTGTGACAAGTATCAGGAAGTGTCTGTGGCTGATTACAATTGATTTAAAATTAGAATGGCGTGGAAAACTTGAGTAAACAAAGTATCTTCTCCATTCAAAAACGCCCAAAGCCAACTGCTACTTATACATGATATTCTCACAGCGGTTTCTGAAGAGCAGCTGAGAAATACAACATCCATTGTGTCCGAGATGGAAATGGAGTTTTACAATACAAGTGCAATCTCTAAGTTGAATGGAGCCCTGGGCTCGTCTACATCCGTAGTGGGGAAACAATATGACACTTATCACCATTAGGGGACGTGTACACAAAGAGCTACAACTCATAAAAAGTTCATCTAATGAAATGCAGCATCACACAAAAGCACAAACTCAGAAATGTACAAACTCTTGTGTCTGTACGTTTTTGAATCAGAAATAAAAACTGAATCAGCCTTTCCATCGTTTGTTTTGAATTAATCAACAAAGTCAGAGCCTCAGCTACCAGCATTCGGCTGACACTCTCCTCCAATGAGCAAAGATAAAGCCTTCCCAGAATCCTTCCTGTCAGTCGATGTTTGTATTCTTTTAGGACAGTCAGCCTTCATAACATGTAGTGAAAAGTGAAATACGGGCAAGTTAAATTTAAAAAAATGCAGCACATTTTGTGTTTGGTAGAACACATCACAGCACTCCATAATAAATGAAGCATGGACGTGACAGAGTCTACAAATCATATTCTCCAGATATAAGTGAACAATGTCCCCAGAAACAAACAAACAAACAAAGGACTGGTAGAGGTCAGACCTGCTCTAAGCAGCTCATTTCCACCCAATATTATCATCATCATCCATTTCAGCTACTGTAATAAATTCATTGATCATAAAAACATGACTTAATCACTAATAATACAAGAAAAAATCAAAAAATAATAATAAAAAAAATCCTTATTCCCTCTGAGCTCTATTTTTTCTTTATTTCAACAGTAAAACCTAAAACACCCCTCTGTCCCTGGGGGGGCGCTAACCCGACCTCTGGGTTAACAGACTAACCCACTATCCGCTGGTCCACAGAGACAGTCCACTGCTGCTATTGTGGAGTTCTAGACACAGATGATGAAAATGTCCCTATCTGACAATGAGGAAGAATCCTTCAACAGATTCCTGGATCCAGATGGTTCCAGAACACGACCAACATTTAATCATCTGGTCCTGGTCCATTAGCAGCATTTACTCAACATTTTTCAAATAGACAGATAAACACAGACTCCTTGGCGGAGGTAAAAACCGAGGAGATTTCAAACTCTCACCCCCTTGTTTACCCTCCTTTTAAATGACTTTGACTTTCTTTGCTTTCGCTCCCCTGCTGCCCAGAGAAACCGTATAAAATATAAAAATTAGTGCTGTCAGTGGATTAAAAAAATTAATCGAATTAATTACAGGATTTTGTAATTAATTAATCGAATTAATCGCATTTTAATGTCTTATCTGCTAAAGGTCTCCTGATAAAGAATTTCAATTCTTGGATATTAAAAAATTGTAGTGCATGACTAATCAATTGAATAGAATAAGAAGAGAAGATGTGAAATCCAATTTTTTATTGTTGACCTGTGCCTCATAAATGAAATCCAAAAGTAAAGGTCAAGCACATCCGCAAACCAGTTAGGCCAGGTGCATTATTCAAGTATGTAAAACAAATACAGCAATACAGTTAAATAAATACAATTCTGAAATTGGCC
>CAAKHB010002278.1:0-38931 GCA_901007665.1 Aeoliscus strigatus
TCACACAGGTTTTGGCCGTTCACCGGTGTGTGTCACTCTTGAAACACACACACACACACACACACACACACACACACACACACACACACACACACACACACACACACACACACACACACACACACACACACACACACACACACACACACACACACTGTGTAGATATTCCCCGGAACTGACTGTCCACACTGATTTGTACTGTGTGTGTGAAGCACCAAGTAAAAAGCACAGTGATCACATGTGTATAAACAAGTCCAAAGTTTTGACCCTTTGACGAGAACCAAACCTCCAGCTGATGCTGATCCGTCCGTGCATGCACACAATCAAATTAATGCCAATGAAATGAGCAGTGAGGGTACGAACATCACGTGCACACATACAACGACGAGCTATCACTGGAGAGACAAAGAGGCAGCAGATTTTTTCAATCAGTATTTTTGTGCCTAAAGCTGAGCTGACCAGTCGCTACACTCAGTTTCAAACAGCTAATTCTACCTCAGCCTGCTGACAGCAGGTGTCAGTCACCTGAAACTTTTTTTCATTCTGAAACTTTTCCAGTAGCTTTGACTTTAACGGAGTGCGACTGGATTATTTAGTTCAGAAATGCAGGGAAGTGTGCTCCTTGAACACGGCATATTTGTTTGATGTGTATCAGTCAGACACACCACACCTTGCAAAGTCAAACAGATCATGATGTCACACCCACTGAGGAGTGGTGATGAGTAAATCAAACCATCTCTGTCATCAACCACCCCTCTGTCGGTGTAACCACACTTTTATAAACCATTTCACAGCTCATACCTGCACACACAGGTTCGCTCTCTGGCCTGCCCATGCCCACAACACACACACACACACACACACACACATTCAAATGTATGCTCACACTTGCAAATGTAAAACTCTGCATTTTAAATTTCTGAGTCAGACTGAAGACACAAACAGAATCTGGATGCGGCATCTGCAGCACATCCTGTCATGTGCCACCCCCCTCACCAACAAACACCCCACCTTCCTGACACGGTTCCAACGTTTAAAGCACAGTGACACTGAGAGGAGCTACAGCCTCACAACCCGACAATCAGAAATCTTTTATTTGTCACTATACTGTACCATAGTACCATAGTACCATAGTACCATGGTACCATGGAATCAGACCGAACACAATAGATAGATACGATTAGAAAGATGAAAAGAATGATCACAAATGCAGTTCGTGCTCAGTAGTTGTAGCAGTGCAGTGAGCTACCCTAAAGTACATCATAAAAACAGACAAACTGAATACTTACATGTACATTCTGGCTCCAGTTGGTAGGGGACTGGATGTCACACTCCAAACCAACAGGGGGCAGCATGTTGGTCAACGAATTATACGTAACACAGACTTGTTGTATGTGTTACATGACGTCCACCTGTGTCTTTATGTCCTGCTGTTCAGACGTCATGGTGCTTTGTGGATTTTATGGTTTTCAGTGGATGTACTTGCTTCAGTTAACAGGGTTTTAAGCATTATCTTCCCTCTTCCGTTCAAAGAGGTAAACATGAGTCATTTCGGGTGTCTAGAAATATTGAACCTGAAGTTTTATTTCCCAATAGTCGTTTTTTAACCCAAGAAACTAATATAGACCGGTTGTAAACAATGATTCAATACAACCACCCCCCAAAACAACAACAGAATGTTTGAACATTAAAACATTTTCCATTTCATGAATATGAAAACATTCACTGGTTCATTGGGTGTAGAGCGAGGAGGAGGAGGAGGATGGAAACCAGTTTTACCTGCTCAGTTTAAACATCCTGCACAGCCAAAGGTCAAATTTCCTGACATTACACGTACTGTAGGTACCTGTAATCAGAGAGCCAAGGAAACGAGGGAAAGCTGTTCCACTCTGGATGTTTCTAAACGTGTTGTACAGGAGATAAATGATGTTAATGTCACAACGAATGTCCAAACTAAAGACATTTGGTATTTGTCCATTATTAGTCATTTGCACACATATAAAAGGTTTAAAGAATACAGACTCCTCCACTTCATTCAGGAGGAATAAGAATCAGTATGTATGCTACAAACAAACAAACAAACAAAAAACACAAGAATGAGTGATCATCGAAACAAAAGAAACACGCAATCAGCCACAACAACAGCGACGAACCAATATAAGATACAACATTCATATAAAAGAGAAAATTACACTGAAACAACAAACGTGAAGAGAGACAAAAAATAATACTTGTTGATGGTTTCCTGATTTCAACTCTGGTGTGTGAGCTGCTGATCACATGTGCTGTTTCATTCAATCTACTGTGTATTTTTCATGTGAACACACAGTCACAGATGATGGGGACAATGCATGAATGATCCCTGTAAGCTTTGCAGACACACACACAGACACACACACACACACACACACACACACACACAGACTCTCTCTCTCTCTGCTGCATCTCTTGTTGTCAGTAAGTCCGTTGCCCGACTGGTTTTCTTGTCTATGCAAACAGCACCACACCCTCCGAGACACACATGTTCTCTCACCTCCACCACACAGGCCAGGTGCAGGGCGCTCCAAGGGGGGGTGGGGGCAGTGGGTGTCATTATCCCCTGGGAGGGTGGAGCAAAGGGGAGGTGAAGAAAAGCGCTTCAATCATTTGAAGCTCATACTGACATGCTGCTCTGAGGGCTCCTGGAAGCTCAGGTAAGAACCCGGGTGGGGCTGCACGTCAGGTTACCGTTAACGTTGTTGTCATCAGCACTGACGGATGCTGCTCCGTTTCCATCTGGTTTCCTAAGTTGTGTAAAATATGACAGTTGACCGTTTTTCCACGTGATGTAAACAGTCCAGGGTCCACCTCGAAAGTACACAGTGACCTGTTGATCTGCAAAACAAACACCTGAAAGCTTTTACTCTAAGTGTTAAACACTTATGTGGCTTTAGAACAGAACAGAAGAGAATAGACAGAGATGTTGGCCATTAGTGGGCTTTACTGTCAGCAGAGTGCCTGACATTCCTGACTTCTCCCCCTCAGGCTGAGAGAAAACCAGTTTGCTGATGTGTGGACCTGCGTGTGTGTCTCTTTCCTCCAGCCATGGATGGAGTGATGGAGGGAGCGCTGGTGTTGTGTGCATGCAAACTGCTCGTCAGTCTTCCCTTCCTGTCCTCGCTGGCTACTTCCAACAGTCCCGTCAGCTTCTGCTGCTGCCTCCTCCTGATCTTCACCGACGTCCTCGTCACAGGTGAGAATGTGCTGGTCGCACATCCACGGATCTATAAAGATTTGACTTTGATGCTTTTCACTGAAATATCTTTGGGTGTTTCAGTGTTGGTTCAGCTGTGTTTTTCATGATTTTGTGACATCATCTAATACTGGTGAGAGTATGAAACTACCACGTGTGTTTGCTTTGATGCATCACCCTATTTTCATCCTAATATTCTTCATTTCTGATGTTATTGTCCACAATCTCCATGCATTCACACACATTTGACCTGCCTCCCTTTTCTCCCACAGTTTTCCTGGGTCTCCTCTGCCTCTTTGAGCCGTGGCTGCCTGAACTGACCCCACGACGGGATGTCATCGTCCTGCGCTTCCTGCTCTTTCTCGGCCACACATACGGCGCGGTGTTGCTCCTGACGACTCCTCTGATCGCTGTGGAGACTCTGAGCAGACTCCTGCTCCAGCCGGGTGCTGCTGTCACCTGCAGGGCAGCGGATCAAACTGTGTGCTCGCACGTCCGGTGGGATTTTAGTGACGAGGAAAGCGCAAAGACGGGAAAAGAGGAGAGAACCGACCGACAGGAAGACAGCTGGCTGTCACCTGCTGTCGGGTACCTGTGCTGCCTGTCGGTGTGGGTTGTCGTGGCCCTCACCGTCAGCTGCCCGTGGATGCTGGAGGAAGTGAGGGCAGCAGCCTGTATGCGTTCAACCAACTCCCTCATCAGATGCCTCCCCAGCATGTCAAGCCCGATGCCCAGCACAGACATGAATCCCTTCTGGGGAATGGCCTTCCTCTCCTTCCTCCTGCTGGTTCTGGTCTCAAGCTCAAGGCTGCGCAAGTGGTGCCCGGAGAGGACAGTGAGACAGAAACACGGCGTTAACAGTAACGGACACAGACGAGACCTCGTTGTGTCGGCGCCTGCACCTTCCAGACCTGCGAGCGATGGGACGTCTGTGTCGGCGTCAGTGCGGCACGTTGACCCACAGACGACAGAGAGCAGCTGCACTGTTCACACTGCGTCTTCCAGGAGCAGCATGCAGATGTGGGTGCGTTGCCATGGAGACTCTGTCCTTCTCTCCCATGAGTGTTTGTCTGTGGAGAAGGGAGGACCGGGGCCTGGTATGGAGGCACACATGAACTCACCATACAGGAGCCCGTGTGTGTGGCAGCAGTGGGGTTTCCCCTCCCTGGGGGTGAATGTAATGACAGGATTCATGGCTGCGCTCTCCATCTTTGTGCTGCCTCTGTACGTCACTGTGAATATTCTTCTCATCAGGAGTGTCGAGAGGCTGCTGGAGCTGTGTATCACACCGTTAGTTTCACAGAGGCCAAACACACTCATCCCTTCAAGCGCAAGTACAAGCGGACTGGTATGAAGCAGAAGTGGAAGCTGATTGGATGAAGTATAAAGGGATCATCAGATTAATATTACACGTGTGCGGACAGCCGCTCTGCCTGTCAGCACTGGTTTGACAAGAGGAACGTCTGAGCTGCCGTCCTCTTGTGAGAAAGGTGCTGAGGAGGCAGGTTGAGGCGTGCTTGTCAGAGACTCCAAACCCGAGGTCCTGCCTTCACTGCCCAGGGACATGAGGTCGGTCTGGTCCATGGGCTGAGAGTGTGGAACAGTATTATAAAATATACTGACGACGTGACAACCACAACAGCAAAAATACTCGACTTGAAGAGACTTGTAAATAAATACTAAATTGAAGTACATTATTTTCCTTCCGTTCAGACATTGTGCTTTATTGTCAATGTGCCAGTACGGCAAGACTTTTGTTTGGAGCGTGTGGATCAAAGAGCAAATCTGAATCTGAAATACGTTCATAAATACTACAAATTCATGATTTCACCCCCTCAGGAATATCACACAGAGACTTGACCAGAGGTACTCAAAGGTGTCGCAGATACTCACCGCTGGGTGGATTAATGATACCATGACCGGGATGACTGAGAACCTTCACAGACACATCTTTGGGTTTCACAGAAGACTTGCTGTGGTGCAGAGCTCATAAAAACCTTGCATGATACTGGCAGTGTTTGGCCGCTTCTACCACAAAGAGTCCAAAACATGTTCACTTCATTAGAGAACAATCAACTACAGCTTCCTGCAGTAGGATATAATGGTTTTTTCCATCCTGTTTACTATTTATCATCATTCTCACACAAGAGAGACAGTACTTCCCCTGATGATCCGTTAGTTAAGACCACTGCAGTGTATTCACACAATGACCGACACATACTCATCAGCCCTGAACCGCACAGATGGGAACACTAGAGGGTGCACTGGTACAAGTCCCATATACCGAGTGTTTCATATGTGAGCTTCAGGCAGAAGCTCAGTGGAGAAACAGTGGAGAGATGAAGGGGAGTCACGTTGTTCAGGTTGAATCAGATCATGTTTGCAACTTGCATCTTCTAAAACCTGCAGATCAACGACAGCAGGAATCAACATCATATCAGTATGTTTTGAATGAGCCCCGTTGTTTTGTGTGTCTGGAAAAGTTTTTTTTGTTTTTTTAAATTAGGACATGAGGACACAGAGAGAAGCTGCTGTAGCTGGTCTTTGGTCCAAGAAACACCTTGAGAAAAATAACAAACGCATTGTGCAGATGTTAGGCCAGATGAGTCCCTGTGACCTATTTGAGGTTGAAGACGAGTCACTCAGAATTCAGCCGACAGCACATGAGGTTTTCAGGAGAGACAAACTGTTTTTAAATGAACACAAAAGAAAGATCATTGCTTTTCATACGAGAGCTGCAGATCTGCGTTAGCAGCAAATCTTGAAGTGATGCCTCCTTTTCAGCTTCACCCAACACCTCAGCCTCAGGACGGCCACAGCAGACTGGAATTGGACACGGATCTTTTTAATGGACACTTTCCCCTCGGGTGAGAATGTCTATTACAGGATGGATACCTTCTCTTTGGATTAAAAAAGGCTTTGTCACAGTAGAAGAGAATACAAGTCCTTCAGGGTGGATCTGCTGTGGAGCTGCTGCGATTGTGATGCAGCAAGAATCGGTGTGAGATGATGAAACCGCAGGGTGCACAGCAAAAGAACATTTGTCTGTTGATTGTGTAACCAGGTCTGATTTCCAGACTGACAGCAGCTCCTCTTATTCTAGAAAGACCCGCACTCAGAGTTTTCTGAAGCCACAGTCTCTGACATCCAGCAGGTACTGACACGTACAGGACGTGTTACACAAAGACTAAGCTGCCTCATGAAGATGCTGTCTGAGCGATGACACACCTCATGTTCACTGAGTGACTCTGTCCCCTAGATCAGTGTTTCATTCACACTTCATTTGATGTTTCCACATGATCGCATCCGTTTGTGCACATGTTAAACACGTTATGAGCTGGCAGAAAAAAAGTGGTTGATTATCCCTCGATCCAGTTAGTAAACTCCTCTACAGCGTCAGTGTGAATGTGCGTCCAAACCAGGTCACAGCTAAAGAGACTGGATGATTTCAACAGGAATTTATTGTACATTACATCAAAGCTCCGGCAGCGAACGCACACAAGAGTGTGTCACACAGCGATGGGTGCACAGCGGCCGTCGTTAAAACACAATCATCATGATCATCATTAAAAGTGTCATGGTCATAATTTTTATTACCACCACCAGTATTCCCCCCGAAGCACCTCACATTAATCTCATTTTGAATATCTCAAACCTCTAAGGAAGCAGATGCCGCTGACGACTGGGGTCAAATCTTAGGAGTGTTGTTGTAACCTGCATAAGGAGCCAGCTGCTTATGATGCTTACGACTCAGATCAGTCCGTTGACAGGAATCGATCACTGAATGCAGATTCCTGATTGTCCAAACTTTAGTCCACCCCTGATGAAATGTTTCTGTCATCTGGACTTTACTCTGAGTTACTCCAATCAGTTTTGTACCTGCTTTGTGAAATCATCTGTTGCACATGCTCCCCATTTGACCCTTTTCAGATCACATCATACACACAACAAACGCACAAACGGAAAGATGAGTCACAACAAGAGAAGGATAATCGTTGGTTTGTTTTCTGTCACAAAGCTCCATCTCGTCCTGTACCCTGTGTTAAACACTGTATTGGTGCTTGAAGGGTCAGATGGGCGGAGTCAAGCAAACGACAAAGTGGATTTAGAGTGGACATGCACATGCCAGCGCGCGCGCGCGCACGCACGCACGCGCGCGCGCACACGGCTGTCTGTGGGACTTGTGTAAAATGAGTGACAAACAAGAGGCGTGGGGGTAAATAAACAACCATGACTGTGTCTGGGTCATTGTAAAATGAGATTTGGGAATCGCACACACGCACAAGCATATTAGTGGTCCGTTTTCCTTCATTAATCATGTATACAGCTCAATTACAAATGATTTAATGCAAAATAAAGTTGTTTTTTGAAACAATTTGAACAATAGCTACCTTTAGTTTTGCAGATACTTACATTTAAGACTATAGAATCCTTTCATGAGGACAAAACGTGGTTAACATGAGAAATCTCTCAGGTGGCCTAAACCCACAGGTACGGCAGCATACACGTGGTTTAGACCTTTTTACCCATGAAATGTACAAACATGTGAGTCCTGAATCCACCAGTAGCAGCATATTAGCAGACAATCTCATCTTTGCAGGAACGTCCTTCCACCAACGTGTCCCACGGTACATTTCCATTCACCTGTTTAGTTTCAGGTGACTGATCCACACTGAGCTGGTCCATGGGGACCGCTCCAGATGGACGTCGCAGACAGAAGGAAAAAGTGCCGACAGACGGGATGAGTTGAGAACGTGGACGAAAAAGCCAAACGGGAGGCGGGTGCCATCAACCACATTCCACAAAACAAAGCTAAGCCAAGTGAACAGCACGAGACAAGTGACCAGTTTTCAGTGTCTGCTCACCGGACAGGGACTGACAGCGTGGCTGGGACAGCCTCTGTGACAGAGAGCATCCTGTCTGACTCCCTTCTCCTCGATAAGATCGCAGATCACGTGAAACACCAGCGCAGGTTTTTCGGAGCAACATCAAGCACAATCGATAACACAGAACTGAAAGCAAAACACCTCAAACACCTGCTTACACGTAGAGCATCATCGGACACGTCCATCAGCTCTTACAGGCGGACCGTGTTGATGCGCAGCGGCTGCACGTTCTTGCCGTTGGCGTGGCTCTGGCCAGGGCTGAAATAGGGGAAGACCTTGGCTGGGAACTTCTCGCGGTAGGTGTAGAGCCAGGACATGTCGTCTGCGTTGTAGAAGATGAGCAGCCCTTTGTGGTAGTCCAGGTACACCCCCACCTTCTCCAGCTTGCTCTTGACATTCAGACGGGTCCAGGGCTCGGTGCAGGCGCTGTACTGGTTCCCGTCGTGCATGACGATGCAGTAGAAGCCGCGGCTGGGCTGGATCTGGATGCTGCCCTTGCGGCTGACCGTCTCGTTAGCCACGCCGATCATCCACTGGGTCTTCTCCGACACCATCACCTCCCAGTAATGGACGCCGGACACAAAGCCCTCCGCGCCCAGAACGGACACCTCCACGTCAAAGCGGCGCGGGGAGTCTTGGAGTGGCTGCGGGTGGAGGTTCCCGTAAGCCACAATGGTACAGTCATCTGACAGGATCAGTCTTTGGTGGGCTGTGATGGGGTCAAGGGTCAGAGCTGCTGGCACTGCGGAACATGGACAAAGAAAATCAAACAAGTCAGATGAGTGTTTCAAGAAAGAGGCGGGAAAAATGCTGAAGACGACGTGTATTGTCACATAGAAAGCAGGAAATGGAGACGTTCAAACATGGTGTCAATGAGCTGAAAAGACATGAGGTCACTGCTAAAGTGGGAGACAGGTCTGGAGGTACAAGAAAATCTATCAAAAACATGAAACATCTTCGTAGAAAGATTCCTCACACAGACGGATAAATTACATGTTGATTTCTTTTCATACATTTCTGAATGCGACCTGATGTCTTTTCCACTAAACAGATTCTGCCCAAGAAATCCTTAAATTCCATTCTATTTCCTTCATATCACAATACAAGTCAATGTCTTCATCATTTTACTGATGAATGTAAGATTATGCAATAGTTGATAATTAATTGCACTAAAATAAATTGCACCATAGAGGTTCCACCCCATGGGGAAGATTCCAGAGAAAAGGCCGACAGTGTTTAGGTTAGACCGACAGCGGAGGCGTTGTAGCAGGTGAACACAGCCGTGCCCTGTGGTAAAAGATGACTGACGGCTTGTTACTGAACGGCGCACCCAAGTGCTGCTCGCCTCTTATTTCAGGGAAACGAAACCGTGAGTGCAGCAGAATACATTTTTTATCATCTGTTTTCACCTCCGTGTTTAAACCCAAGGCTTCAAAGCAAATTCATCTCCGGTGTCTGACAGTAGCTCAGTCTGAGGATCTCATTCCACACAAAAGAGCAAACAACACAGTGCAGCAGTAATTAAATAGATGGGAGGAAGCTGCACCAGTCTCTGCACCAACAGCATTCAGGTCTTAAGCTGAGCGATCCACTGGTCCTCCTGCTCCAAAGAACAGATTCAAGAAAGAGCGAAGCGGCATTAGTCCAGCTCCTGTGGAGTTCAATCAGCTGGGATAAATGGAGGTGAAACATGTGGTGAGCAGCCAGCCGACAGGACGGTTCCTTCCTTGGTCGGTGACGGCTCCGGTGTTTGTTGCGATCAAGTCATGAAAATTTTATAACCTGAGTGCCTCCGACAGACAAGAATACAAACATGTGCAGAGAGACCACATGGGGGGAGGGAGCACAGGGCTAGACGCTGGTCGTTAGTCCCTCTTCAGACAGTGAGGGATGAAGGGCTGAGGGGATCATGCTTTGTTCCCATCTCTGGCTATCGCTGGTGATGGATCGGAACCAATTGTTCCATTTGGCAGCCGATCACGGGAAGCCAACAACCTGCCAGGCCTCCCCGCAGCCACCAGCACACCAAAATGGGAGAACTGACGAGGGGGTGGGACAAAATTCCTCTCTATTATTTTAAATCGTCTCCTACGAAGGCTTGATGGCTGCAGGCAGCGGGATTAGAACCCGTCACAGGTCCGACCATCATGCTCCAATAAACGTGTCTACACACTCTGGTTAAACAGATGGTTCACATACGAGTTCATGGCAGTTGTGAACCATTCCATGGTTTCATCTCAGGAATGTGAATCATAGGTACGAATATATGTACACAGTACAGTATATATTTGTATTTTCTGCTTCAGGTTTCATACCTGCTGATGAGGGGAATTAAAGAAGAACCTTTGAACATCTGTGACCTACACCTTCCACACACATACCTGGAGAAACGTCCTGGAACAGAGACTTCCATATTGTGTACTGTAGGGGCCCCATGTACTTGGATGTCGGGAAGTCTTCATAAGTCAGATTGGTCTCATGGATTTTCCCTTTGATCCTGAAACAGAAAAAGCCGATCAATACTAGTTTGGATCCACTTATCCGCTTTTACCATACAAAGATGGGAATGATTCAAGGAATCCATCTGACATGTGCCAGCACCAGAGATGACTGCAGCAGTGAGCGGGGGCTGATGACGATGCTCTCATGTGGTTACAGTATGATGCATGAGTCACTTGGCGAACTCCTACATGGAGCTTGGGTTTCAGGTAAGCTGCTGTGGGTGGCGTTAGAGCACTGAAATGTTGAGAAGAGGAGAGCGTACTGATTGTATTTTTTCCTTGAGATCTTGTTGCTGTTAAGAGCCGTTTTCAATCACGGCCACCGTTCAGTTTACAAGTGTCAAATGCAAAGGAAAAAGAAGATTCTTGTGTGAAAGTCTGCGATGATGGTTTGGGGGTCGTGATGTGCTTTGATCGTTGTGTTGGCTTCTTTTGATCAGGAACATCCATCTACCCGGGGACCGAGGATGAAAAACAGCCTTTTAGCAAGAGTGGGCAAATTCACATATCTGTATTAATTAATTAAGAAGTCAAACGTCTAAAACATGTTCATCCAGAGTTTCCCACAGCCGCTTTCTGTGAGGATAAGTACAGGGTGGAAGTCTGAACGGGGCCTTTCATGACTGCACTACCACATAGCATATTAATATACATATTTCAGCAATAGACTATGAGATAGTTAACATAAACACAATAAATACAAACAACTCATCAGCAATGCATCTTGACAAAAACTTTTCCATGAAATATATGTGTAGAGATTGTAGTACATGAGGTGTTGAGGTCCTGTTTCTTTGAGCATTACTGAAATCCATCCCTCCAACCCAACATCCCTCTTTTTGAACTGATGCCATCCTCTACTGGATTAAATACATATAACCAACGCTAACAGTCTTGATATTGAGGTATTAAGTGAAATGTGACGTGATGTTTGAATGTGTCTGTCTGTATTTAACGTCACGAACTTCAATTAAATACGTCCTGAACTACCCCTCCCAGATTAAGTAATACAGCTGGTTTATTTCAGGCCTAATACACCATCTGTTCAGGGATTAGCTGAAGTTGTTGCTCAAATCTGGACTCCCCCCTAAATGTGAGCAGTACGTAGCCCGTTTCAGCAGTAGCAGGGACAGAATCAAGTGTCAACACAGGAAATGTACTTCATCTCACAGGTGCTGATATGAGCCGGAGCCTGTTTACCACTGAATTTGTTTTGTGGAATGCAGAGATGATAATCTCATTGTGACAGGGGAAGCACCTCTCTGATGTCATAGCTACTCCCTCCAGGAAATCATGTCTTCCTCCTTCACTGAGGCGCTCTTGGAGGATCTGGATTCCCTCCTTGACGTCACGCAGCTGCTGACTATAGCGCTGAATCTTGTGCTCGATGTCAGCGAGCTTGCGAGCTGTATCCATCTCCAACTCCTCCAGCATGGTCTTTTGACGCTCACGGAGGAAGCGATGAAGGCGCTCGAATGCATCACCGATGGTTGCACGCAGACTCTTGGCTGAGGACTGAAGAGGAGAAGCAAAGATGATTATTCTTGGGGAAAAAACAAAACATCCTCATTTGAGCTATTTATAACTGCTATTATGGGACCGGCTCCGTTTGCGGAGGGTTTTGGTCACAGTGCCCTGACTCTAGTCCATAATTGACAGGCTGACTGAGTGCTTGTGTGTTATTACATTAACACTGAGTCATTTATGATTTCAGCTTATACAGATATTGATTTAAGTGGCTGTGCACACGCTGTCAGAGAGGAACTAAAGCAGCTTTTACACAGTTTTCGGTTACACAAACTTCCTTGTGAGGTGGTTGGAGGAGAGTGGAAATGACATATCATGTGTGGGAAGTAGGTCAGTGGAGGCATTACAGGAAGAATTGAAAGGTTTGCAGGGGACGACAGACGAGTTGAAGAGATGAAGGGGAAAACACACTGGTGACTACGAATGGGAAATGGAAAGCTGGACTTCAAAGTGAATGAATCATCTGAGAGTTGGCGGTCTGAGTGACGGAGCAAAGCCATGTGACATGAAAACGGTGGGGAGAGCAGGAGGTTTTCAAATCTGTAAAAAGGAAAGACTGGACACAGTCATGCATTTTGTCTCAAGTGAACTAACGTTTACACACAGACTCCAAAGAAATCCTTTGTGATCTGGGTTTCTTCTCTCCTGACTTTGTTACATAAACTTCCCTGGTTTATTTATGGTTTGTTAATGAGAAGATATGAATGAAGCCACAGACGACAAATCACTAGCCACCATGAGCTGCCAAAGTCAGCCTTTTTACCCTCATTGTCAAGGTGAAGTCACTGCCCATCTGAGACTGAGATTTAACTTAATGTTTTTATGCTACGTTGACTGCTGCAGCTTACTCCAAGAAAAACTCCTGTTCTGAAATCAATTTTCCCATGTCAACATCATACCTGTCAGTGTTTGTTTGAGGAATTTTCATAGAGATTTTGCACAAAAGGTTGAAGAGAGAAGCAGAAACACTGAAGGAAGAATTTAAGTAAGTGGGGGGGGAAAGCAAAATATCCGAGCATATGCAGCGATGTTTTATGTGCACACTCTGAGATATGGATTGAGAATCCAAAATCTGCTCATAGAGGAGTAAATCAGAACTAGAGGAAATGTAGGAACATAAGAAAAATGAGAATGTGCATGCTGTTTTCTCTTGGAAACGTGCCTCTGGGCTCTTCATGCAGAGTTAGGTTTGGGAACTGTGACCTGAGGTTTAATTACATGTCCCTAAACATGCAATCAATCCCCCTCAAACAGCAGGCCTGACTGTGTCTCTCACACAGACCAGGAGCAAACAGTCTCTGCTGGTGGGAACCTGATTAGATGACTGTATCTCCAGGAGCTCTGACATTAAGGTGGGCTGTATCCCAGTCCTCCTACCTAGAGTGGATAACTGATGGTATGAAGAAAGAAGCGGAGGAGTATGATTGCTGCAGTCCAGCGATCACTCTTACTGACATGGTTACTGCTGTGCACCATGTGATGGAGACTGTGTCTGCAGCCCTTGGAGACAAGAGGCTGGCAATCCTTCAGGGAGCATGTAATTATCAAGTGAATTCTTGGTGTGTGTGTGTGTGTGTGTGTGTGTGTGTGTGTGTGTGTGTATCAGTCCACCCCTGAACACCGATGGCCCAAAATGGAAAAAAAGGTGTCCAGTGTTTCCTCCAATCTTGCTGAGAGGAGTTGAGATTCAGCACAATCACTCACCAATTATAATAAAGTGAACAGGACAGAAAAAAACCCACTGACATCTTTAAATTTAGCAGGAAGGCAGATGAGGCATTTCAATGTCAGCTGCCTAAATGCATCAGAGATCAATGTAGTCACAGTGTGGCTTTGTTCCAGGCGTCGCACCCAGTGCAAATGGACACACATCTTTTGAGCTCAGCTCATTTTCAACAGAGTGTTGTCAGCCTGGGCGACCTGCATCCAGCAAATAAAGTAAATCAATCAGTCTGTTTTTTTCCGGCAGTGGTAAAACGGGTGATGTCCAAACAGCAGATAAGAGAAGAGGATAGTGTTTCCTAAGAGATAATAATTGTGAAGGCTGCTCAGGGTCCTCACCATCTAAGAGACTCTTAAATATTCACTTCATTTAAGGGTGAAAATGTCAATTACAGTCAGTGGCACAAATTACACATGTCCTTTATGTCCTACTCAGAGGTTTTTATCAGTAATTCATTCAATCTTAAGATCTGAAATTTTATTCAGTAATTCTAAGAATGTCAAACAGAGAGGAATGTCCATCACACTCTCATACACTGATGGTTTTGTTGGAAAATAAACTCCATATTACGCCTAATTCCTGCTTACTGAATGAATATTACACCTTGTGATTATCTGTTTTAGCTGTGTAAATAAATGGACAGATGAAGCAAGTGCAGTGACGCTGCAGTGAGAGGGATGGTCCATATGATGAACATTAGGAAAACGTCAGTACCTTTGTCTCAGTAAGTTGTCTCTGCAGGAGCTGAAGGGCCTCAGTGTGTCCCTTCTCACTGTCCTGCAGGGTGGCCAGCTGCTCCTTCATCTCCCTCTGCAACACGACAAACCACAGAGGTCAGAAAATTCAATATGAGAGAACATTAGTTCAGGAAAGTGGATTAGGCAGACTAATTATACAATTCAACAGAATCTTCTTCTGATGTCCTCAAGACAGTGAGCAGTTAAATACGAGAGCAAGTAAGCCTGTTCTGTTCAGTATTTGTGTGACTGCTCAGTGTGCTCAGAATTAGCCCTCAGCTACAAACAAGCCACGCAGATGGAGAGCAAGATATGAAAGAGATCGAATGAAATCCCTGGAGATATTGTCTGTGTCAGAGAAAATGGGGTCCCATCTCTCGTCAGGCACATGCTGGCACAACCTGCACCAGTCAGCCACCTTCAGGTCTCCCCAAAGCCGGAGTGACACTCCCCAGAAGGGGCTTCCTGCAGGTGCCACGTGCTGCCACCGGTGTACAGGTTTAGGTTTGGACGCAAATGAAAAGAACAAGATGCAAATTCATATTTTACAAATCAGCATCAACTTCAGCCTTCACAGGACAGATCACCAGCTTTCTTGAAACGTGGTGTTTTATTTGCTTCTGACATGAGGTGGGCAGATCTAGATTGACAAACAAAATATCTGAAACCCATTTCAAACTTTCCACAAAGCTGGCAGGTCACTCGGTGTACTGCACAAACTGGACAAATAAAGAACTGCATCAAAGAAAACACAACAGGATGCAAGAATCATTTCTTCAAACCCACAGTTAAAGCCTGGAGCCATACGGAGCTGTCGGCTTAGTACGACAAATAGAACTACCATCACTCTGCTCCCAGGTTGAAAGAAATACCACAATAGAGCTGCTCCATAATAACAATGCTGTCTGGAAGGAAACATGAAAGACAAAGAAACACAAACCCCAGACCTCACTGTGTCTACATACTGCCTGTGATAAAGCACGCTTCCTCTCAAGGACAGAAGCAGAGGAAAACAGGACTAGCTGCAGAGGAGGAGTGTGACTCCCCATGTTAATGACATGAGTGCGGCAGTCTGCACCACCTCATCTCTACACGCTTGTCTGCAGCAGGTCAAAGGCCACCCGCACACTGTGAGACAGACAAGTACTGACAGAGATGCGTGGTCAGACAAGGACAGGGTTAACAGAGGAGGCTGTTGATGGAATCTTTCATGACTGAAATTTCACACTCCGAATGTTACCAATCCAGTTGCCTTCAAGTTTGCCATTATTCATGCCTTACAACACGTGTTGTGGATATCTATGGGACAACATGCTGAATCTGGACAGGCCAAGGCAATATTTTCAAGACGGCTTAAAAAAAAAGAAAAAGAAAAGAAAATCAACCTTGAAAACCTCTTTATCAATTCCAAGCTCAAACTTCTCCAGTAACATGCAATTATATAATCCTCTTTAGTCTTCCTGGAAGCAAAAATGTCACACAGATGGAGATTTTCTTGTGGTGACATTTGCAGCAGAAACAGGAAAAACACAGCTGTCATATCTGTTACCAACACACCCACGAGGAATAAGACATGATTTACCCCCCCTCTGGAGACGAAGGTACATTTCCATGATGGCAAGTGGACATATTAAAAGCAACGTGAATGCAAGTGGATGGATGCTGGTATAAGCAGATTGACACAGAGGTTTGTGTGCAAGCAATGTGAGTTTTCATCTTGTGTGTGCAGTAGTCTCTCTGCTGTCCATCGCATCTGGCCAACACAAGTCTGACGTGACATTTCCCTAGGACATCAAGTTGCAAAGGGAGAGGAGGTGGGGGAGGTGGAGGGGGTGATGACTGGAGCGTGATAAATCCAAACCTCATTCCATCCCGCTGTCATTCCCTTCTTGGCCTACCTTGTCTATCACACATCGGCTTTGGGATTTCAATTTTCATAAATTATATTACAGTGACATTAACTGTATGTGCTGCTCTGTTTTTACAGTGACTTCATATCCGTTACTTTTGAGCTCTCGTATTGCTAATTTGAGAGGTTAGAATTGCATGTCTGACAATACCATGGATCATGATGGGTGATTACTTGAAAAGTTAAACTAAGCTGAAAAATACATAATTAGAGCCTGACAGACATTTTTCTATTCACTGATGTTACTGCACACTGTACATTTTATATGTAGGATTAGGATGGACATCTTAGAATGTAAAGGAAATGCTGATTTCATTTACATTCTAAGACATCAATGCATACCACCATACAAGTTTGAAGTGGTTGTAGGACTGTGAAGTCCATAGAGACAATCGTAATTGAGATGTTGGACTATACAAATAAAACGAATTGAAGTTCACCAGGAACAAACAAAGCCTAAACTGTCCAGTGTCCACTTTGTGTTTTCTACCCATCGGTTCTTGGCTGACGTGCACTATCTTGTCTCTTCCTGAGGAAAGTGGTTTGTGCTGTGTAAGTCAAAGAAAGCTGAGGTGCCCTGAGACAACACAGATGGAGAAAAATAAGATGACATGGCAAATAGCATGACCCAGAAGAAGGAAAAAGTGTCTGTATCTCTCTCCAGTGTGACGGCCTATTCACATTAACAGAGCGAAGAGCACCCGGAGGACGATGACACGCCTAACAGCTGACCTGCACGAGCAGACAGCAGCTACCAATGTCACAGCCAGAGGTACATCACTTTATAAACTCTGAGGCATTGTTCTCAGAAGTCATTCAGTGAAAATGTAGAGTTCTCGGAATACATAACCTTGCGTCCCCTGTCCCCAAACCGCCACCGATCACCCTGAGCAACAACCAGAACAAAAAGCAGAATAAAAAAATGCTGTCTCAGCCTGCAAACTCAAGTACGTTTGCTCCAAGACATCTAAGTAGGCTCAAGCTGTACCTTACATCCTAGAAACTCTCGAATCAGCAGAGCCTATGGCCTCTCCACAGGGACGAGGAAGAGCCCAGCTGAGCTGACGGAGCAGAAGCCCGGAGGACTGAGACTCTGCAAACCTTGAACATCTGTCATACTGAGAAGTTAAGAAACAGGCTGTGCAGGCATGTTTACATCTATCCAAAACAACCGATGTGGTCCTGACCACATCAGTTGGCCTTTAGAACGCTCTCAGATCTCCTCTGAATTTATCTGACCAACGAGTCTAAAATGGTTAATGGTTCTATTCAAAACAGAGTGGAAGAGCAGTCATCAGAAAAGAAAAGCAAAAACAAACAAAAACTCCTCAATTGTTCAAAGCCCATAAATACATTCAAACGCATTAAACATTCTACTGACTGTTGCAGTCTTAGTACAAACATATTCATACATATTTTACATTTGTCTGATGGACCTCTTGATTTCCTCTTACAGAATATTTCATAAGCAGCGGGGACGAGAGGAAGCGCTGATGGTTGTGGCCTCCTCCAGTGTTCTGAATATAGGCCACGTTATGTAAATGATGAATGCTCAGAGGTTGCTGCTCCACTTCCTGGAGCGAGGAAGGGCACAGAGGATGCAAATATATCACACCAAACTTGAAAAGCGGACAAAAACAACGCTACATGTCAGTTTGAATAGTTTTATTCTTTGGAAAGCAGAACTGAACTGCTGACAAAGGTTCTACATTCTCCACACCGAGCTGTGGGAATCCTGAGGACAAAGATTGGAGGTTTTAAGACAGCCACAAGATTCAGAGCCATTTTTAAGTTCAGTCATCTCTGTAGAGCAGGACTGTTGGAGAAAATGAAAATCTGAAAAGAGCTGGATAATAAGAGTATGAGTATGAGTGGAGCAGCTTGACAGAGGTTTGTTCTTTTTTCATTCAAATGACTGTGACAGCTCGTTGTCTCCTGACAGCATGAGGCACGGAGACAATGTTCACAAATGAGAAATCTGGATCAGACAAAACGGTTCCGCTAACAAGAAGCGGTTTCAATCTAGCTCCACAACAAGACAATAATCCTCTGGAGGGCAAGACCCATCATCTCAACAGGTAACTTATGCTAGATAGCTGAATGCTTCACTTTAACTGAATTCAAACTAAATAAAAACACTTGAAGCTTTATGTGACTGGATTTACAGAGGATCGTATAATCTACTTGCATTCACCCACAGACACCTTCTGTTGAAATTATAAAAGGTTTGCCTTCCACTTTACATGTGCTTCTAGGGCTTAAACCTCGACTTGTAATGGGACTTTTATATTCTATTTCATATTAAAATGATATCAGAATTGACATTCCAGCTGAAATCAGTCCTTAGCCTTTACATAGGCTGATTTTTAGCTTTAGCTTCAGCTTCTGCTTAAACAGAGGCTAGATGATATGTGCACACATGGATATGCACAAACACACACACACACACTAGTGTGATTTAGATAATAGATTTCAATGATTGTGGTCATGCAACTGATACAGTATAAGCCTTTTATACCTTACAATATTTTGTCCCTTCTGCGTAAAGACACCCTGCCAATGACCGTTTGACCAATGAAGTCAAACTGCCAAAGGATTTTAACAACCGAATATGCTTGTGCTCTCTAAAAAAAAAAAAAAAAAAGCCTCTTAGGATTAATCAGACCTCTGGTGGTCAGCATGTTGTTAATACAAACATACAAACCGACACACAAATCACCTTGTGACATAGCATGATGTCACTGCATGCAGGCCAGCGCGACACTGTGGGGATGACTGGCAGACTTGTTTGCCTTGACTTTGCCTTAGTGGCAAGGATGCAGCTGGAAGCTATTCAGCTGCAGATGTCGTGTGCGCAATAAGCCTGATTGCCGCAGCTCTCCAGTGGCTCTATCTGTCCAAATAAAGTGTGTGCTGGTGTCTCTTTCACTCAGTTCCATAAGTATAGATATTTAGGATTCATGTCACACTTGTAAAATAAGTGTTTTTTTTTTTTTTGCAGACATTGCATGTGTTTCTATGAATTTCAAGTATGGCCTCCAGTCAAGTCTGTGTGCTATTGAATCCCCAGAAGATTTCCAAGACTCTACATTCTGGAGACTTGATTATTATATTGAAAACTTATTTTAAGGCAGTGAGCAAAAACAGAACCTTGTTTACAGTTAAGGCATAATCCATACATTGCTGGCCAGCGTCAACCCACACAAAGTCACCAGAACTTGACATCTAAGATGTGAATTTACCAAGAACTAAGAAATTGTTTGTCCAACTATACACAAAGATAGTTCCAAAGTATGTTTGTTACGCACCGAGCCCTGCACTGAATCGACATTTTTACTTTACACCCACATTTTAGGAGGTGAACATTCTAGCAATGAGGCTAAACTAGCACTGATCATGGCAGAGGCACCTATGAGCAGAGGCTGCTGTAGTGCTGTTGGCCACCTGAAGGATGAAGTGCAGCTGAACAGTGTACAGTAGATGGAACAATCAAAAATGTCTATAGCTTGATGGATTCTGATTGGCGCCAATATATGATGGATTCTTGCTCAGGCCAAGAGACATCTCTGTTAAGATTTCCATGCTCGAAAAAACGAACTGAAACTTGATCGCGGTCATAATAATTCCACGGGGTTTCTCCTAGGTCAGTCAGTCACAGCAGAGGTGCATTCAACTAAATGCTTGTACTGTAAACGAAAGGAGCAGACCTGTGTTAATATCCATGCTGAGATTCATGCAGACTGGAATGAGGTGCAGTTGAATGCTCCCCAATGATTAGTCTGACCCGTGAACGGAATTATACAAGCTTTAACTCTGCTGGCCTGAAAAAGAAAAATTGGTCATCTATCACATCACTAAGTAATTAGGGAGCTTTATCGCAACACCAATTATTATACAGGTCAAGATAAAGCAAATATTTGATGTTATTCCCTTTCATCTTTGTGACTCAACAAATGATAACTAAAACAGATTTGTTGATAAACATTCCTTGGCTATGATTATTATCCAGATGCTTTGCAAAGAATTAAGGCTCCTTTCGAAAAAAACTTTCTTCCTTCTTCATATAAAACCACATGGACACTGAGCGTGTGGGAGTGTTCCCAGACCCTGTCTGCTTATAAATCACCACTGTGGTCCACTATCGCTCGCCGAGCGTGGACCACAAATAAAGCATTACTCCTTTGTTATAAGAATGGAGATATGTAGCCGGTACAAATCTACAGGCTTCCACTTCCTCCCCTAGCGACTGGCTAACGGAGTGAGGGGGGTCAGATAAGAGTCCTGCTGATTAGAAGCTGAAATGAGGACTTCTATCAGCAGCAGGTCTAATTAAATAATCTGCAAGCAATTACAAGAGATTACAGCCCAGCCTGTGCCCTGCCCAGAGAACAATGGCCTGTAATCGGTTTTAATTCCCCTGCTAATCAAGAATCGCATGGCCAGCATCAAGCTACAGCAGTTCACGTCCCATCAAATATCAAACTGACTGAAACTGAGGAAAACAAACATAAATTATACATGCTGTGTGGCCATTCTTCATTCTTTCAATGATTTTTAGCATTTATGAATGATCTCTACCTAAAAAAAATATCTTTTGTGGAGATTTCATCCAGCTCATTTCGGTTGATAAATTTTTCATTACCGTCACTGATGTACAAGCTGCTTTTCTGTTGATCTGCCTCACATTAGGGACAAGTGGGCTCAGTATTAAGCCTTGCTTTAAGATGAAGAACTTTAAGGACAGCAGTTCTCCTTTCATTTACCAACGTGGCCAGTAAATATCTCCACTTCCTCTTCTACTCACTGGACCAGTGAAAGCATGCTGAGTATTTCTGTAAGGGACCCAACAACAAGTCATACATTAACACAATGCATTCAGTGATAATGAATCATCAAGACAGGACGAGACAAGACAGCGTAAGCTGTGATGCGTTTGGGAAACAAATCTTAGGTCGTGGTCTGCCTTCCTTCATATTGTGCAGATGTTTTGTAATCATCAATCAACCTGCAGGTCTCCTGCCTCCATTGAAATATGTTTTTTGTCATTCTACAGAGCATATGCCAAAATTGCAAAACAGACTCCCCTGTGCAGGGGTCATAACATTACTAATGCAAAACAGATGCACAGACATCAGATTCACTTGGCCTAAGCACGAGGCTCAATAATCATCTTAAAACGATAAAATGCTTTCTATGTGATTTAAGCGCCACCTATGCACTCTTGTTTCTCATATAAATGCACACAGCTGTTTATCTGCTAATCTACTAAGAACATGGGCTGACGTACACATGCAGCCAGGCTGTGCAGCGCCTCAAACATCATCAGGGGCATCAGCATTAAGTGCATAAAAGCCATCACTTCTCTCTGGATGAGGACATCATGCCGGCTCTCCTCTAATAGATGATTTTGGTGCTGGCTGCTCCCCATGGCTCTGTTTCTGCATGAACGCTGACCAACAAGCTGGACAAATGCTTTCATTTGGGTGGGTGGCGTTGGGAAATAGTGGGATAGCAGGGTGGGAACCACCCTTCTCAGACAAAAATGTATTCAGTCAGACACAAGGATAATGTTTCTGAGAGAGGAGGCAGCAAATAGTATGAACAAGGAGCGCAGGCTGAGGCAAGCCACAGGGGTGATGGCAGCTGTGGGTGCCCTTGAAATTGCCTGACTCATTACTGCAGCATCACGGCCATGGTGGTAATGGTAGAGTCAACGGGCTCTGTCAATGAGGGGTGTGAAAGGCATTTATTATGGAAAACTCCAGCATGCTTCCAGTTACAGAAGGGGTTTCATGAGGCATGGACGAGCATCTGGACACTGACAGGTCTATATGGGTGATCCAACGGTCATTTTAGTCTTTAGCATCGTGGGCTTCTATCAACCACAAGTGTACTTGGTGTGATTGTTTCTCATACAACAGCAGTAAAGTAAAAACATCAGTACATACATCACAGAATATATGAATAAACAGACGTACTACGTTGTCTCTTCCTCTTCTTCCGGTTTAACATCTCTGTACACACAGCACTCTGACTGCCGACATCATCCCAATCAAGGCAATGTGACCGTTGTGACTTTCACTTTCTCCTGTGCAGGTGTTCACTGCCAACCTTAGACTTCAGTGGTTAAAGAGCACAGATTCATTCAGTGTCAAGCTGTATACAGCTTTCCGAGAAGAGGAATTAAGAATGAGGAAATGTTTGTTAAAGCATATGATTAGTCCTAATGTTAGGATGGATGGCAAAAAGCAAAGACTGAATGGAAATGCTTGTTTGTGTCACTGAGCAAGGTTTAGGAGCTAGATGAGTTTGTGTATTACCAATTCGGCCGCAGGAGTTTTTACGGGGGTTGCAAATCAGCAGGAGGTAAAGCCCTCGACACAGCAGCAAGACTCGGGGCCTGAGGTCAGCACAGTGACATGCCAGGCTAAGGAGATTACAGTCCACCACGACCCACAAAAGGTGGCCCTCGTTGGTGGCCACCAGCTAGGAAAAACAGGTTGTGAAAACTAGGGCTGCAGCAATTACACTGTGAATAATGGACTAAATTAAATAGAAATTCAGAGAACTAAAATGGTTGTGACAGGAATTGATCATGGAAATAATCATTGTTTTGCGCCTCAGTCAACACAAAGTCATCAGTACATCATACACCGAATTTGTGTATGCATAAATTATAAACACTTACATTGACTGTACCAAACCAAACAACTGTGTTGCAAATTAATTTTGTCAAGTGTGAACACAGTCATCACCCTAATGTGCGTAAAATTATTTCAGTCAAAACAAGCAAAACGAGGCTCAAGATGCGAATCATCTGGCGAACTGTGGTGTTTACGTACCACAACAGAACTAAATGCGATGACTCACATGACTGGAGCACAGAATTATGATAAGCACTGTAAGTCAACAGTGACTCAGTGACACAGGATCTTCCTGTGTGATTTATTTTTCTGCAGTTGACGCATCTGACAAATAAACGGAGAGAAAATTATGTAAGTTGATGTGATGCATTTATGTACATTCAGATTTTCCCCTGTGTGACAAGAAATGAAATCAAAAGGGAAATGATCCAATGAAACTCATCCTGGCTCAGACCAGAGTAAACAAACTAAGGTGTCAAAAGCAACAGAACTCATCGATTCCTGTAGGTTTGATTATGAAACAAACTCATCTGTGTTCGTCTTTATGGTGAATGAAAGGATTAACTTAATATGAATCCAAAAAAACAGACGAGATGGAGGCGGCGCCTGCATTGTCCTCTAGAGGTGGGTGGAAACTGGTGAGTAATAGTCGAGCATTTCTTCTGACGTTTACGCACGGTTAGTTTTATCTGAGAACAGAGTGACTCATGACAGATTAATTCACAGTTTTAATCAATGCATGGACATTCTCCTCGTCCTTCATGAACATTTGAGACACAAGGTTATTGATATGAACTGATGGACAAGAGCTGTTTGTGTCAGTCTTGAATGCCGTATACTACAATGCTTTCTCTCAAACTAATTTCAAACTCAAAATTTTCCCACCCTACAAAAACAGGTCAGGCTACCAAGCAGGCATGTAAAGTACATGTCCCTCTGGCCGAGACCATCAGAACACTGGTGCTGATTGCTACCGCCCTTCAACACATCCTCACAATGTGGTTTGGCATTTGAGTTGAGCATTGTTGAGCCTCATGCTACAAGAGAAGACTGAAGATCTCACACATTCGGTTAAATGTAACACACAGCAAGTCTGCTCAGCAAAGAGGAACAATAATGACCATTTTATGAAAAAAGGTCTCAAATTACAACCCCTACAAACCCTGTCATTTCACTGATAGACCAAAGTTATAAGGGACACGTTAACAACATACAAACACACTTTTGCCATTTCCTGACGACGAGAACCAAATTGGCCCACTTGCAGATCTAAAAAAAGAAAGAAAGAAGGCATTTATGCCAGATCCATCATGGGATAAGGCTGTTTCCAATGCGCCCCCTCTTTGTACTCATACTCTCTTTCAGTACTGCAGATCTGGGAAGCGTCCAAACATCCTGCCAGAATACAAAATGCCAGATCGTTCCCGTGAAGAGCTGTAAGCAGAGGGACAAGCTGGTGTCCAAGGAAAGAGAAAAATCTTATGCTCATCCTAATTACTTTTCTTTCAAAATTCCACAGCCTTAACCTTTCACAGGCTTCCAGTGTATAGCCTGATTGGAAATGAATGACAACATCATTGTTCACAACGGGCCTTTTCGAAACCGCCGACTACATACTACTTACTACATACAACTCAGTATATACACTGCATACTACATACTGAACGGTGGATTCAGTATGCCAGTTGGAGCAGATTGTTCACAGTACACCGTACGCTACAACGTAGCTAGGTATCCCAGAATGCATTTTTTGTGAAATAGTTAAATAAAGTGCTTGTACATGTTGGAGCCCCAGGGGGCAGCACTGCTCTGTCCAAAAACTTTACATTCGGACAAACTAGTGTGGCAGCTAGTTGTTCGATTTCATCTATGAAACCAACTATTATCGAACCAAAGGATTTCTATCAGCCAGCGATGATTCTCCAAAGAGCTGCAGGTCACTTCTTTGGATCATTCTCTCCCATGGGATGACAACGTAAGCTGACGGGCCATCACCTCGCCACCTAGGTATTCCCAGCTGCTAGCTGCTCCCTGCCAGCGGCTTCATCTGCAGCTCTTCACATGCCCGACAACGTTGGAGAAAAAAGGCATTAATTGGATAAACTGACCTAATTTTCACATTCTAGTGTACTTTCCCACATGAATTATTTTTAAACCTTTCAACCAAAGACTTCAGAAGAACTTGGACGGTGAATACAGGAAGTTATCTCTTCCATCCCACAAGTGACTCCAGAAGCTGAGATAGCTGGAGCCTACATCATATCTTAAATAAAACATACTAATAAAATCTACAACTGTCTTTATTTAACTTTTGCTGTAATTAAAGGAAACTGAACATTTTTTATGTAAATTAGGGAATTACTGTTTACCCACCATTTAAATATATATATATATATATATATTTATTCTGGTAAGTAAACTATAACTGTACAGCTGCAAAGTACGTCTTTCTGGTTCTAGGATAGGAAACGTCTATTTTCTTAATCCAATTTAAACCAACACAATCCTGGTTTAATTGATTTTCCAACAGGGGAACCGGCCATTGTCAAGCAACTGTACGAAACAGACAAACGGCTGGCAAATTCTCAGGTGTGTGCAAATATGAAATGCATTTAAAAAGGTTTATGTTCAAGTTAAGACTATGATATTAAGATACACTCAAGTCTCTGACACAAATTCTATCAATGTGACTGTTAATAGGAGCGTGCTAACCTTCGCAGGTCTTCAGCAGCTGGTTATCAGTGTTACCACTCAACAATCTGGAACACTGACAGTTTTATCAGGATGTTCATGTACAACACATCTGAACATGGTAACAAGAAGATATGGCAGGGATGATTTTCAGTGCACACTTGAGCTTAGAAGGAATTTTATGCTCTGGGGTCGTTCTGAAATGAGTTCCGTACGAAGCACAAACCTTAGAATCATAAATTTATTATTTATTCTGGATGATGTGACCTCTTTGATAATTAGGAATTTTAAGCGTAAACATATAATTGAAGGCAACTTGAAGACATTTTGTTGTCACACTGGTCAGGAAAATAGGGGTTATACTTCACTAATACCTGCCATTCATCTCCCACTACCAAAAACAATGTGCATAAGGACAAGGAATTTAAACTGCCTGAACGTGATGCTCGATGCAAATGGAAAAAATGGTAGTTTGATGGTTAACAACTGAATGGCAGAGAACTGACCTGTATCTCCTCGTAAGCCTCGTCGATGGTGGTTACTTGGTGCTGCTCATGTAGTGCTGGTTCGTCACAGAAAAAGCACACCAGACTCTTGTCAGTGAGGCAGAAGAGCTTGACCTTCTCGTGGTCCTTGCAGGGATAGGAGCTCCTCTGAGCGTTTAGGATGGCGTCCAGAGGGAAAGCCGAGTAGCGTTCCACAATGTTGGACAACTTGAGGCTTGGCGAGAGCAAAGGATCGGCGAAGGTCCTGCGGCACTCGGGGCAATCCCTCGTTCCGTGAGGCTCCTGTCTGCTCCAGTGTTCAGTGATACACTTTCTGCAGAAGTAGTGCTCACAGCCAAAGCTGACGGGATCCTGGTAGATGCTGAGGCAGATGGAACAGAGGAGCTCGTCCTTCAGACAGCAAGCCATTTGCAAAAAAAGACCCTGAACGGCATCTAAGAGGGCGATGGGATGAGGCTCAGCAATGTGCTGAGGCCGAATGTACTTCGTTTAATCTTCAGTTGATTGGTTCACTGCCATGGAGAAGTCGTCTGGTGTTCTTCAGAAATTTCCTCTTCTTGAGGAATTGTCTCTGTTAAGGTATGATCTGTAACAACAATGAGGCAAGACTGACTTACTGTCACAAGTAGCACCTGTCATTTCCAACTGCAGATTCTTTGGTCAAATATTAACAAAAATGACCTGATGAGCTTACCATACATTTAGTTGCTAGGGTTTCAGTGACTTGTTATAGCGGCCAATCAGACCAATGGCAATCATGTGTATGACACACAGAAAAGGTGTCAATGATTCGGATTACATAATTAATCACACATTTTTTAAGAGGACATACCAGTAAGTTCACTTGCTGGCGCTAGTGTTTCTTCTTAGCTTGTCAATCACTATTCTCTTTGAGTTTTTGTGTTTAATTTATATAATTACTCTTTTAATTACCTTTATATTCAATCATGAGTATGAACAGTATAACATCATCAACACATGAACTAAATTGTAAACTGTTTTTGAAGTTCAACATGAACATTTCTCCTTTTTATTTCGCTGTCACCAAAGCTGCTTTCTCTCTACCGAAAGAACACACGCAAACATCGACCCTTCGAACTAATCCAATTCCTCCCTATCTGCACCATCCAACAGGCGGACACCTGCACAAGTGTCTGTCCCCTGGTGCTGCCACCAACAATCCTTTAAACCCCCCAGCACAAGCGTTTCAGCAGCTCGGGTTGAGCTTTCCAAATGTCACAATTTCCAACAAACAAGCCAGCATCTGAAGATGTATGTCTATTCAATGTGACTTGGCTTTTTTCACCACAAACCCGCTTGCTAGCTGGCTTTTGTAAACATTATTGAGAAAAACCAAGACACCACAGAGGGGGGATGAGAGGGGACAGAAAAATAAAAAAAAATAGTGAAAATAGTACATAAATGAGCAGTTTACAACACGAGTACACCAAGGAATGGCAAACGGAGGGTAACGGTGTGTTTGTATGACAAGTCGAGATGGAATAGGTGGATAAAATCTGAAAAAGGCACTCAACTTACCAACCTCGGTGTGGCAACATCAGCGGCTCAATGCAAGAAGCTTTCAGGAAGAAGAGGAGCACACAGCGGCAACAGACGGAACCAACTGCTCCGAGCGAAGGGGGTGTTCTTAAAACCAATATATTCACAGTGTAACTGTTGGTCAAGTAGCACGATTAAAAAGCTATTAATCTTAATTCATATTTTTCTACGTTTTTTTACTTCGGAAGGATTACAAGGTTAAATAGAACACCTAAGAAATTATAAGTACCATGTTTTTTCCACCCTCTTCTAATAATGGAAGTGCTCAGATGGCTTCTCCTTACGACTCTCCTTGTTTCCCGGTAAATCATTTACTCCGGTAATAACATGCAGACCCAGCGAAACACATCTGATGGAACTTAACCCGGACAATAAGACGTTTAACTCTGAAGTATTTGTGAGAAGTGCCATTTTAATGAACTGCCACGGTTCTCAGACGAATCGTACCACAGGTTGTGTGGCTGTTTCCGCTTTTTATCCGGCAGGTGGCAGCAGCGTACTCATCAGATCACCACTCCATCTGGTGGAGGGAAGAAGATGTCAAAATATCTGTATGAGAGAAATGGACAAAAGAGTACAATAAGTCAGCGAGAAGATCAACTTCAATCAAAGTCAGTAAAGCGTGGTTGCATGGGAGTAGGTCTGGTTTGAAATGTGTTGGGGAGGGGGCCATTCTGAAGGTGTCATACATACAGTATAACCGTATATTTGTAGAGGGTACAAAGTGAATGTGAATGTGAATCATTCGACATCTACATGTGCGGTTATAAATGTACCTGTGTGTGTGTGTGTGTGTGTGTGTGTGTGTGTGTGTGTGTGTGTGTGTGTGTGGCACAAGGCTTATACATTTATACATTTAAATATAAAAGGGAAATGCAAACGACACTCTGGTGGTGGTGGCAAACAGGCACAAGTCCCCACCAATGCTACTGGACAGTATTGATTCTTACTCTAAACTCCGAAGTATCAGGTAGTATAAGATAAATTGGCACAAATCAGAGGGTATGCCGATTTCGAAGGTATGATGTCCCAGTGAGAAGATACAATCAAAGTGGGACCCAATACTATTTTATGGGCCAAAAAAAGGATAAATATAAGAAGAAATTTGGGCCCAAAGGAGGCATGACCCTACCCAGTATGAGATTATACAATCTGGTGTTTGAAATGACGAGAGTCGCCAAATACTGGAAGGGAACAGACACAGAAACTGGATTCAAACTGAAACGTAACTAGAGACCTTTCAACCTGCTAGATATGCTATCACAAGAGGTGGACAGGAATATTCCTCAAGCCCAATATTGACATATTCTAAGGAGGTGTGGAGAGAAGCACATAAAATAACCCATCTGTATGTATTGGAAAGAAATCAATCTCCTGGAAAAAAATAGAGTGAGGCTTATCCAATATAGATAATCCATGGATATTATTTCACCCCCTCTAGACTCCATAGGATGTGCTTACTAACTGACAGTTTCTTCTGTAAATGAAAAACAAAGGCAGGGACTTTCCTACATGTGTTATGGAGATGTAGTGTCATAAAAGTATCAGAGCACCTGGGGGAGGCCCTGGAGATAGAGATCCCCTCTCACCCTCTTACTGGGTGACCAAACACAAATAATAGAGGGGTGACAAAACATGACTTTGCAGTTACAAAGGTCAGCATGGTCACAGCAGCCCAAAATAACCTCAGGTTATGGAAAAGCACATCCCCACCAGATTATAAAAAAGGGATTGAAAACATGACAGAAACAGTGTGAGCATCGTATGAGCAGATGCTGTCCAGAATTAATAATGAAGAGGAGGAAGAATAGTTAATAGTTAAGGGAGGAAGAAAGGGGGACATAGGACCATTTCTTTACTACGGGCGTCTAAGAACTAACAGGACATGACCTGAGGAGATGGTATGGCTGTGACTAAATGAACATTTATTATGAACATTTAAGTAAGGTTCTAACTTGAATGTGTGAATTACTCTGTGTTAGCATGTATATGTAGGTGCCAGACACCAGGGACCATTGTAACCCCATCCAGTCAAGCTGTCTTAAAGTGTAAAGTGTGAAATAAATAAATAAAATGTGGAGAAAAAAAAAGACATTTGTGTCATAATATTGCAATCACCCCATATAAACCCCGGGTGTTAGACATTAGACAAGAAGAAAGTGAAGAAAAAAAGTGAGCTCAACTTCAGCACAATTTATTTATAACATACTCTTTATACATATAAAGAAAGAGATGAAGGCTGCATGTATCCTTCTGAATTGAAACATGGGAAAATGGCACGACATTCCTTTAATGTTGCATCGTTACAGACAGAAACGACAGGCCGATTCGTTGTGTTCTCATGCAGCTGTTTTGTCACTCTCTTGCACTGACATCAGTGACTGTTTGCCTGCTTCTTGCTGTGGGATGCTTGAGCACTCTTCTTCCTCGCCAAAGGGGAGTTGAGAGTCTGTCTGCATCAAGTCTGTGGGCGTGACAGACAAGGTCGCACAAGACCCGTTTCTTATGTGGAAAGTAATATTGACATTGACATGGGGCCTGGTGGTCCCAGGGCTAACGACTTGGGGGTTTGTTGGCTGAGTAGACTCTCCAGAGACACCGGGCTGTAGAGGGATCAACTCTGGGTTGGACAGTGAGGTCACAGACTCTGAGAGAGGAGAGCAAGGATGGAGGGCCATAGTGGACTGCAGAGGGCCGATGGACTCATGACTGCTGCATCTCTCTGTTGCGGTTAAAGTTTCTGTATTGCTGCTGCGTTGACTGCGGTTGCTGCTGGCCTCCCCATTCTGTAGCAGACAGTGTTGTTCTGGTGAGGTCATCTGAGTTTCCCCAACGTAAGCCCCATTGATCTGCATCAGAAAGACAAACAGGATTGTTTTTTAAACTGGCAACAACTTCATTTAGTCATAAGAAGGATAAACTATGGAAGACTGACTTTATCAATGCTCATTTTACAAGGTCCATTTTCATCTGCAGTGGAATGAAATCTCGCCGCATCTATAAAATCAAGCAGGTATGTGCAGGAGTTGAAAGTGCAGATCATTTGTAAGAAATGCTCTTATCAGTCAGTATCAAACATAAGATTAGTACGGTATTAATTTAAAATATGTGCTGTTACCTTTCTTCCAGATTGGCTTGTAAAGGACTAGCAGAATGACAGCAATGGAAATAAAAAGTAAAATCACTCCCGTGATGCAGCCGACGGTTACGTCTAACAGAGGTAAAGAGACATGTTTTAATTTAGTTCAAGAATTGGATTACATATGACTACGTGCAAACACAGCATCTTTTACTGTACCGAGATCATTGTCTGTGCTTCCTATTGGGTTTTTTGTTCGGGTGGTCACCATTGTTGACTTTGTCAGATCAGGGGAAGGGTCCAAGTCTATGTTCCCAGAGACTATGCTTGTCATTGAACTGGAAGTTGTTTGCAAAATTTCATGATTCCCAACATGTGAGGTCTGAGTTTGAGGTTTACACACTGTGTCTGAGGTAGAGTTGCCTTTTCTGATGACAGCCATTCCAAGACAACTAGAGAGAAGCGGAGAAAAAAAATGTTCAATATCTGAGCTGCTCTCTGCTGGGGATGTTCCGTTCCATTCAGATGGTTTATTTAACAGAGGGTATGACAATGTCATTATACATGTCACACAACATTCTCCAGACACTTCTTGCCAGTCACGCATGAGGACGCATGATGCGCAATCACATGGAGTACATGTCCACTAGCCTATATGTTACAACATTAGTTGCATGCATGCAGGCACAGCAGTCGCAATGTATCTTACTGACTTTGTATGAGGCCAACAGGAGTGTGTGCTGGAGACTGTGTCAGAAAATGTCCCATCAGGGCACCGTTTACACTTCACATTTGAGTTTGCTTTTCCTGGAAAAGAAAAAAACCCCAAATAACCCCAGACACATTTCAGTTCACTGACATTCCACCAGTACATCTAAGACATTGAATGTCAGGTTCACAAGTCACATGTCACAGGTACTAGACAGTATTTCTGTTGTTGATTTGTGTAATAGGTCAGAGTCTAAGAACAAATGAATCTCTTAGAAAACAGATTGGGAATTCATTTCAGAATTAAAAATAAAACAAAAGGAATTACACGAGGACACTGTCTGTATGTAATAAAATAGTGGAATGGTGAAGAATGCTGCACCTGGCACAGAGACTCCATAACCAGCTTTGCATACTGAGTACTTCTGACACACTGCACAGTATGGGTCATCAAATCCCATGGCGCAGTACATCCCCGGCTGGCACTTACACTTTGGCATTGTGGTAGACGAGCAGTTCTGGGCGTACTGCTGGCCTTTGTCTGGTTAAACACAGAAAACAATATCTAACATACACAACAATAAAAACATACAAACAAATAGAATAGAGAGTGGGAGGCACTGACTTGTTTTGCATTTGGGACAGGAGAAGCAGTTTGGAGAGTAGTTCCAGGTCTCTAAGTACTGCTCAGGGTCACATTGTTCACACACACTTTGATTCGTTTCAGAGCAATGCTGGATCAGTCGTTTTCCTGTTGTGATTAATAATGTTTTAGTTCTTTTACGATGTAACAAAGAACAGCTTTTAATACATTACAGATTATCATATCATCTATGTACATATAGGTTATTGTATTTTCATGGCTTAAACCGCCCAATAAGTGCAATCAGCACAGAAGCGCAGGGCCATTTCTTGCTTTATGTGGGTTATACAAAGGCATAGGGCCCTACTAGCCACTAGAGGGCCCCAAAGCTGAATGTTCCACCTCATCTGAGGAGAATTAATAATAATAATAACTATAATAACTGTGAAACTAGAAAAAGAAAAAGTCTTTATGCCTTATATGCTTCAAACCTGAAGCCTGAAGCAAAAGTGCAGCCATCCAAAGGCAATTTAAGAACAGAAAAGTGTGCAGAAAATGATGGTTGAAGTAAACAAAGAAAAACACTGGTAAATGGAAAACTAGCGTCAGGATTCAATTCAGCACAAGACATGAATGTAGGACATGAGAATAAAAAAATAGGCTGCAGTCCTTGTGTGGGGTTAGTGTTTTTGTGGGATAATGAAGTAAAAATCGTTGGACTCCGCTGTCGTGCAGTGAGTGACAGTAGGTAAGTAGGTAATAGCCTAATAGATTTTCTGTTGAATTTTATTTATTTATTCATTCATTGTTTGGCATATTTGAATTTGTATTGCAGTGACAACTTGTGTTGTGGCTTTCAAAATGGAACTCAGACATTTTTGAAAGCATTCAGTATCTGTTTTACATATCGGGGATTGTTGTTTTCCTTGTGAAATGTTCGTGCATCATCCAATGGATTAGCAGTCTCTCCGTCGTAGTTGGCAAACTACAGCCCCCCAAACAGGATCTTTCATAGAGCCGTGGAATAAGAGGCTCCCCACGGACTGAAGGGTAACATGCCCATAAAATCAATGTATGCCTGGAGCAAATGTGACAGTTATAGAATAGCATTAGAACGATATGCTGTCTATAATAATGTTTCCAGTATATAACAGAATAACGGAACATCCAAGTGGTTTTAAAAACATCAGTGGTTGGTATTTCAATCAGACATCAGCAAACTTGTACTGTTACTTCTTTTTTCTAATTCATTCTCATAATGCAGATTCTCATTCATGACTTGATGGATCAGTCTCTGTAAGACAGTCAGTCCGACTCTGGCTTACAGTGTGAGTCATGATTTGTGCAGTGAAATGTTTCTATTGACCGCAGGCTTGTTTCTTCATGTGTGCCACACCTAAACTGGTGTGAGTCTCTGTTATCTAAGTATAATATAACTTACCAGGTGGGCACTTTTCACAGCACAGGTTAGAAACCTCAGAGAAGAACTCTCGTGCTGGGTTGATACATTTCCCATTCATATCTGCTTGATAGGGCAGCATGCTCACCTGTTGGAAAAGACAGTAAGAGCAGCTCCAGACGGACAAAGTCACTGATAAACTATAAGCTGCAGTACAGCTGCTGAGATGTCAGAAAATATTAGCATCCCACATTCCACATTTCCCCTGCATCTACCGAAGTACACCTGTAATGAAGTACATGTAAATGTCCATCATCTAGTTCGCAAAGATTAGAATTTTAGAAATGTGGCAAACAAAGGAGGCAGCCAGAACAGCAGGTTGAAAAAGCAGCAGACATGCCGGCACCCTCTCCCCCCCTTCTGACAGTGCTACTAACCTGAGCTGCTCACAGTCAAACAAGCAGTCATTGTTCAGAACTGCAGGCAGAATATAATCTCTCTGTAAACCATCCTCATTCTTTGGTCTTTGTGCAGCACACGTCCAAAATATTAGAGATTGTTGTCGTGGGAACAGATGAACATAAGTCCTGACTTTTCTGTCAAGTAGTTATTCCCATGCTTGTCATGGCAAAAGCTGAAACTGAAACAACAGTAAGAAGCAAAAAAAAAAAAAATGCTGACACCAGCAATGTATTTCTTGTATAACAGGAAACAGAGGCGGAAAACTAGTGTCTCATCTAAGCATGGGGTGTCAGACTCCTGTTTAAATTGAAATTGTAGAAGAATATGAAAAAACAATGAATTGGTTTATCATATTTTGGCAAACTAGTTTTAGTATTTGTGCCATGTTTGGACATATTTAACAACAGAATTACCTCAAATTGAGGTCTACATTGTAGTAAAATTAATTACAGGCAAAGTCTTTAGTTACCATTCTTAGACACCAAACTATCCAAAGTGTTCCAACAACTTAACTTTCAGTTCTTAAAAGGAAATCTGACATATTACCTATCATTTCTAAATGGAACTTGGTTCCCTGCTACGTTCCAGTAGTGGTTTGTTTACAGACATGAAGTTAGGCTCTTATTTGTGCACGTGAGAATGTGAGTGTGAGCGGCTGTGTGAATGGGATCGACTGCAGCCCCCCTCAACCTGCCGTAGGATAAGTCATACATATAGAATATCATGTTATGTGACTACATCGGTGAACTGGAGAAGGCTCTCAGATGAGAGCGGAAACTTGCAGAGAATAGTCTGTTACCACAACTGGCACGAACCTGTTGTGTCATGACAGTAAGAAACCACCTGATTACTCCCAGTATGTCCAGGCTGTGTGTATACATAGGGAATGGAATGCAACTGTTGATCGAATATTGTCTGTATCAACAGACAACAGACAACATCAATGCAGCAGGCTGCCCGGTCGGTGCCCAGCCTAACACCACAATGCAGAATATGCCAAGTGAGAGATGGGGACTCAAATGGAGACATTTTTTTTTTAAAAAGTATAAATGTAAAATAAAAATAAAAACAAAATAAATAAAACTAATAAACTTAAACTTTAATTATTGTCTGGCAGAATATTAATGTAATTTGCATGCAATATCCTAATTTCATGGGGGAATTTGGCACATGGCAGAACATGGCAGCAGAGGGAGGTCATTTACAAGAACTCTTACATCAACTGTCTACAAGATTTGTAGTGTTGTCAGTAAGTTTGACAACACTACATTTGAGTTTTTTGAAATGACTGAACCACTCACTACTTTAGGACTATTGTTACAACACGAAACAATAATAATTGTAATAAATGTAAAGGTGAAAGGTGTCTTTACCTTTGAGTCACAAAACATCTTTCTTGTACTTGTTCACTTCAAACTATCTTGATTAATGGAGTTAATAACAGTGTGTAACTGGCCGAGTACTGAAACTCTCCCAACATGAAGCCTGCCTGGAGTCACTGAGGAACACAGCAATCATTCATGACCGTCAGACACAAAAACCTACCTTGTGGACATTCAGCAGGAGCAGCAGAACAAATATCCCCCTCATTACTCCTTTTCAAACAAATTATAGGCTGAAGAATGCTCAGCAGAAAATGCGCTCTTTGCGTTGCATTTTACAAATGCGTGCCAGCAGCCGTGCACAGAGAAGCAATTTCCTTGTACTGATTCAAGTGTTTGGAGGAAGGAAATGAAGTGCGTTTTACGCACATTGATGTGAAGAACCACTTAAGACTGTGGTTGAGGTTCATGTGTGTCGCTCAGAGGACACCTCATTTTTCATCCTTAAACTTTTCTGACCTCTGACTAAAGAAGCAAGAGAACACTGAAAAAATATTGTGAGAACTCCACAAAAACAGAATTTTATTATCATTTGTCACTGAAAATACTTCTGCATCCGTTACCCCGTTTTGTATTGATTAATGTTATATAATAGGAAATAAGTACTTTGACTAGCTTGACTACTTAAGAGTAGATTGAATTACACTTTCAGTCTAGGGACAGGTAATTGTTTCTCTGCATTTCACCCTCTGGCCAAGGTCTAACTCGCTAACCAACTGTTTACACTGTAACATTTACCTTCCACGTCATCATGGAAACAGTATATCAGATCAGATTACATGAGGAAGGTGACTGTACTCTACATGTTATTTTAATTCACAAATTTGCCAAACATGCTAATGTTATCAGTGTATCAATGTCCCTCTGCTTCGCTTTCTTTGTTCCTGTGAGATCATCAGCATTTCAGTATAAAAATTCCCCTCCTACATTTTCATCTATAGCGCTGCAGCCTGCTAGTTCTCATGCTGACGCCCTGGTTCGTCTTAGCAACCATTCCACTGAAATCAACGATGAGAGATTCAAATTGCTTTTTAACTTTGTCTATTGGTGTTTTTCTCCCCAAAGTACAGCATTGTTTTTTTTTCAAAGGAATAAAGTATGAATGTGGGCGAGACCTTTCAGAACAAGTTTTACTTGTATCTGTAGCACCACGCTCTGATGTTGTGTATCTGAAAACAATACACAAAATAACTGATTAAGTACAGTATGTTAGCTTAGAGCTAATTTTCATCACTGCAAATGACAACGGGCAGTTGTCATTATTAGAAACTTGCAATTACAAAGAAGAATTACTGTAGAATTTTAATCTGAAGTCTGTTCACATTAGCCCACCGGGTATGACAGTATGTCAGTGTGGTTTCCTGTGAAATGTGAACTCCAGTACATCAGCCTGCATTGTGGTCTCAGCCAACAGTAAGGAACTAGGAAAGGAAATTAAAAACAGAAGTAAACATGACCCAAAGCAACCAGCTAAAAAGAGAACAAACTGGTTTCTGGGCAACAGGGATGATTCAAAGTCACTCCTCCAAGTTGTGAAATTCACCAAGCCATCACTTTGTAACAAGTGTCAGGTTCTCCTCCCTCAAATTCACAAGTGGCCTTTCTTCAGGATTTAAATAAGAACAAAGACATGTCAATCATGAAAATGAAATATAAAGCTTTATTTTTCTCTTGCCATCACATTTGTTTACATGATTATTTAAAAAAACAATTTTGCTCGTATTTTAATTCAGTTTACTTGACATCCAATATTTAGAGATGTTGACACTTTAATTGCTGAGGCAGTCTTTGAATGTGATTTCAACAACATAACAGACAAGAACTAAAAGTGTCCTCAGCCAAAGTTCAAATGCTGATTAAAACCAAAACTACCTCAAATTGCAATGACTCCTCCTCCTCCCATATGAAGCCTCACACCAAGGAGAACACTGGCAGAGGTGAAGACAGCATGGGAATGCTTTTTAAACACTATTTTGGGTCATGTAAAAGAAAAAGAATCACAGAATTCTAATGTTACAGTGAAGCCCGAAATGATTCCTCCCCCTGTCAATTATAAGGGGTTTGGTATTTTTCTACTTGATAAAGTAGCTTCTGCCCAAAAACAGCATTGGCCACAAGTGTTAGAAAGCCTTCAGCCATACACGATTTATTTTGGAATTAAAACTTTTAACTCAAAATAACTCAAAAAAACCCAAATCTTGTTCAGAATTATTCAGCCCTCTTTCAGTTATCAGTTGCAAAGCCTGTATTTGTAACAACCGCCAAACAGTTCCTGTAATTGCTAACACATTTATTACAAGTCTTTAGGAACTTGTAACCACTATTCCTTGGAAAAAGCTTCAAGAGCCTTGGAGTTGGAATGCCTCCTTACTTCCCTTTTCTTGAGGTTGAGATGCGGACGTTGACAAGGTCATTCCAAAACATGTAATGTCGGCTGGAATGTCTGCTTTGATCACACCAGCTGAGCTCAGTTCTGCCAGAAGACTTTGTTGGAACTGTTGGACTGCAGAATCTTTTTGGCGAGTTGACACTGTTACCTTGCAACCCCGTCCTGGAGAGTTTTCACAGCGTCTTGTGTGTCTTCACAATACAATTACATAGTTGAAACACACTTTAAATTGCTTGGCAGTTTCAGACCTTCCTACTTCAGAGTCCCTTCACCCCGCTGGATGCACTGTCACAAGGTCCATCCACCAGTGGACAAGAACATCCCCCAAACCCAATACTGACCTACTCAAAGGAGGTCTGGAAAGAAGTCCACAAAAGGTGCAGAACACTTCATCTAAAGCAAATATATGCCTCACTGTGGAATAACCCAGCCATATGTATTGGGAAGAAAACAGTTTTCTGGAGACAATGGTTCAGAAAGGGAATACGCAAAATAAGTGATTTAATTGTGAATGGAGAATTTATATCATTTTCAGAATTACTGCAAAGGTATGACCTAGAAGAAAAGGGCAACTTTTGGAAATACATTCAAATCAAACACTATTAGAAAAGGGCCATTTGCAGATGAGACGAACCCAGTGAGGGACTTTCTGGACTTACCAGAGACAGGGCATACAGCAGCAGTGTTTTATCGAAACTTCAGCAGGCTGAATAAGGATATCTGCTGAACTATGAAAACTATTTGGCAGAGAGACTTGGATTGTGAACTGAGTGAGTTGGAGTGGAAGGGTATAATTGGAAACTCAGGAAAATACATCAAGGAGGCTAGAGGGAAGTTTACTCAATATAAGATAATACACAGGTTCTACTTCACCCCCTCTAGACTCCATAGGATGGGTTTATTACCTGATAATCTGTGTTGGAAATGTTGTACACAGGCAGGGACTTTCCTACATGTTCTATGGGAATGTAGTCTGATACGACCATTTTGGGTAAAAGTATTAGAGCATCTAG
>CAAKHB010002279.1:0-35968 GCA_901007665.1 Aeoliscus strigatus
TTGGAGGAGAGTCCTTGCCTCAAGTGGAGGAGTTTAAGTATCTTGGGGTCGTGTTCACGAGTGAGGGAAGAAGGGAGCGTGAGATTGACAGACGGATCGGTGCATCGGCCACAGTAATGCGGTCTCTGTACCGGTCCGTCGTGGTGAAGAAGGAGCTGAGCCGAAAGGCGAAGCTCTCGATCTACCGGTCAATCTACGTTCCTACCCTCACCTATGGTCATGAGCTTTGGATCATGACCGAAAGAATAAGATCTCGGATACAAGCGGCTGAAATGAGTTTCCTCCGCAGGGTGGCGGGGCGCTCCCTTAGAGATAGGGTGAGGAGCTCTGTCACCCGGGAGGAGCTCGGAGTAGAGCCGCTGCTCCTCCACATCGGGAGGAGCCAGCTGAGGTGGCTCGGGCATCTGTATTGGATGCCCCCTGGACGCCTCCCGAGGGAGGTGTTCCAGGCATGCCCCACCGGGAGGAGACCCCGGGGAAGACCCAGGACACGCTGGAGCGACTATGTCGCTCAGCTGGCTTGGGAACGCCTTGGGGTCCCCCCGGAAGAGCTAGAGGAGGTGGCTGGGGAGAGGGAAGTCTGGGTGTCCCTGCTTGGGCTGCTGCCCCCGCGACCCGGCCCCGGATAAGCGGACGATAATGAATGAATGAAAAACATCCAGCAGTCTCGTTCAGCTGTCTCCAGCTACTGAAGGAAATACCTGCAGTTTTAAGATATTTGTTGAATATCTAACCGATAAACCCGTAAAACTGTCCATGATGAGGTTAGAGAGCTCATATTAAAATCAAACATGTATAATTACACAATAGTGTTTCCTCAGCTCCCTGTTCTTAGCTGTTTTTAAATAATCTTGTATTATGGGTGAGATAAGTTTTGTTTGTGTGTTTGTTTTTCTTTGCAAGCACTATTAGTTACATTTACTTTGTATGAAAAGTGCTATGAAAGACTGATTGATTGATGAATTGATTATTATGCGAAGGGTTAATATTTTAACAAGAAAACCCAATATGATTAATTATAGTATCAAAAATGGATTTGAGTATCATCAAAATCATGCCTTTCAGCAGAGATCGTACTTTTGCATCCCTGTTGCATTTCTGCTCCACTGGTCATATATTTTTTTTCCAAACTCCCAGCTCAGTCCTCAGCCTTTCAGACAGCTCAGGTCTTTATTTGATTTTATATCTCTCTCTCTCTCTGACTAGTGTCTTTCACTTATTCCCCTCTGGGCCATATTCCGGAGTTGTTGACATAAAGATCGCTGCGGCACAAAATTCACGCTTCACTTCAGAAACAAGAATAATGTAATCCTGAAAAATGGAAGATGGTCACTTGACAGAGAGTAGCATTGACTCCAAACGGGAGTGAACATAACAGGTGGGATATTTCAGTCTATGACTTATTCTTGATTTAGCTACCAAATGTAGCCACATTTTGTTCAGAGGGTGGAGATTGGGAGGAGCATGGGATGTAATCATTAGCTAGCTGCATTCGTTTTCCACCGATGTGGACTCTTACAGTGTTGTAAGAACCGAATACATCTAAGGCTTCATGTGTAAAAAATATCTTGTATTACAGTGACAACGGAGAAGAAGATGGGATTACAATTAGATGACTGTGATGGATTGAAACAGCAGATACCTGCATATTAGCCGGTGTCTCTGATGTCTGCATGTACCCAAGTCGTATGCGGGTGAGATTGTCCTCCTGGGTTCACGAGCACAAGTTGTGTGTGTCTGTGATCTGTGGAGAAAATGTGTTTTTCTTTTTATGCTCCTTGACCCTGATGTTTCCATTTTCATTATTTTGGAAGTCACCCATTCATTTGTCAATGGCAAATTTTCCCTTGGTTGACACAGTATCAATCATATCAGGGTCACAAGCAAACAGCGCAGTTTAATGACAAACAGATTAGATAAGACAAAAAAGCAAACCAGCTGCCTCTCATACTTCAATCTCCTACATGAAATTCCATGATCAGGTGTAGCGCTATGACACTCACAAATGTGAAGTGAAGGAATATGTGGCAGGATGTGCTATCACCTTGTTTTAGGTCCAGGAGGAGTGGCACTGTATTTGGTTGTGTCAGCATTCCTTCGGAATCATGTGCACACACACTTACACACAGGCTCTCTCAATCTCTATGTGCTAGGAAGTGTGGGATGAGGTTGTGGAAAAGCAATTTCCTCATGGGGAAAGCTGTCATAATTCTTGTGAGACAAAGCATCTGGGATGATTGGGGACAGATGGGAAAGAATGTTCCTGCACTTATATTTTCAGTAACCTTTTCGTTTGAGTTTCTCTGATATATTTGATGGACTTTAATCATTCGTGACAAGCAGCAATGCCTTCCTGTTGATGCCAATATTTGAAATGTGATTGCTGCCTGTCAGCACACAATGCTCTGTGCTGACAATTATACAGTACATACATTCGTACACTGTCCAGAGCAAGTTTTCTTCATCACTGATCACTGACCAGCTGCCACTACTCGGTGATTTTTAAGCACTGTGATGAAAACTTGAAGCCATTTACATCCAAATTATTTGTCTATGAGTCATAATGGTGCTTGACCCAATAATACTGTCACCAAAAGGATTTGAATACTGGGGAAAAGGTTAGACGAACATATGATTCATGAATAAGTCGTTGACATATCCATGCAAAGTGTTGTCTTAAAACAGAATACATATTCACTAGCAACCATCATTCCAGAACTGCCTCTAAATTATCAGTGGATTAGATTGGATTAGATAACGAGTAAAACAATTCAGAAACGTTCTTCTGAGATTGGTTCACCCGTCAGAACAGCATCAATGCAAATTTTCAATACACTTTCCGCCGAATGAAAAGCTAATTAAATATTTGCAGCTGAAAAGAACAGTGCTTTTAGAGAACAATGCATTTTTTTCTGAATTTAATTGTTTGGCCATTTAGCAGCGGTGGAACAGGCTGTAAACATCCCATCATAGAGTCATTATGAGCAGCACTGGCAAAGAGTTGACAACAAACACATCTTCCAGCTCTCATTGTAAACCGATCCTCTGGCCCTCCAATGAACATACATCTAATATTGCCTGTCATTTCGTTTTTTTTTGTTTTTGTTTTTGGTGACTGGAAATGAGGCTGACAAGAGTATGACAAGTAACAAAAACAATTCCAATTTAGGTGGAAAAACAAATCAAAACACATGAGCCGAAAGACTGGTCTGTGGTTCTGAATGAAAAAGCAAGGCTTGTGATAATTCTCCATGGGTGTGTTTGAAAAACATTGATACGTGTTTAGAAAATATCTGTAAGATTGCAATTACACAAAAATGGAAACATTGGTGTTGATGAATAACTTAACTGTTTCAGGCTGATGAAAATTCAAACACCTGGTAGAAAGATAGGAACATGCAAAACCTACAGGTAATGAACTCTTTAAAATGATAGATTGAATGTGGAGGGGAGGTGGAAGCTGGGAGGAAGCTGCTGAGTGGCACTAACCGATTGCAGTCTCATCTCTCTCGCGCTGTCAGATCAAAAACGTGTTTCTGGGCATCAAAGACACCTGCAGCAGCAGTGTCTCCAGTGATAATGATGTCACTCTCCCTGCATCCCCCTCCTATTTTAATTACAAATATCTATAAGCAGCTTAACTACATGGACAGGGGGGGTTTCTTTACCAGGCAAGGGTGTGGGGGTGTCATAGCAGCTGCTGAATATGATAAGATTATTTATTTTTGTTATTTTGCTTATTTCCTGTTAATTATTCATAGCCCCCACTCACTACATGAAACCGGGGATAACATAAATGAAAAATTATATATATGTGTGTGTGTGTGTGTGTGTGTGTGTGTGTGTGTGTGTGTGTGTGTGTGTGTGTGTGAAAGTTTGAGGCCACATCCTTGAAATGAGACTCTTGTGGCTCCTACATAAGTGTGACAGAAACTTTACCTGATTGAATCATTGTTGTTAAATAAGTTGCATGTTTCTTAAGACAATGAATGTGTATCAGTTCCTGTCCAAAGGTCGTATTCCACCTTTAAAGCAATTGTTTTCCTCAGAAAAAATGTGCTGAGATTTGGAAGAAAAGGGGAACTGTTTTACATACACGTATATTCCTTATCCAGTTAATGATGGATCTGGTAAACAGGACATAGACTTGATTGGTCTCATGACTGATCTGTCCTACTGAAAGGTAGAAAACCTCAGTGAATATTGTCTTTCCCTTGAGCAACTCCGGACGGACTGCTTGGGTGCCCTGTGAGACTCGTTCCTTCCTCCACAATAATCACTGTATCACTTTATAAGCATTTTATAGAATGAACAGTAGTCAGAATTAACCGTTGCTACAGTGTCAGATCAGAGTAGAAATACTGAAAACTGTATACTGAATAGAGCTGTCAGTCGGTTAATTTACCAATCGACTATCAATTAATTATCGATAATCAATTAATGGAGTCATAACATTTTGCTCGTCTGAGCTTTGAGCCTAGATTCGAAACAACACACACACACTTGCCGGCACCACAACGACATATTCAGCCCGCTGCCGACTGCACGTTGGCACAAACACACATCCCTTTCTGTTTACTGCCACTCAGAAAATACACACACACACTGGCAATGAAGGGTTAACACGCCCCTATGCTGTTTGTAAAACAATTACTCACCCATGACCACTGCGTACCGCAGGTTACTGTCACCCCCTTCGCCTGTTAATACCGGTTAATTAATACTTCTGCAATGTTTGGGAGGCCAGCACATAAAATGGGACAGAAAAAAGCCACTGACTATGCCATCATTTTTTGTATTTATTGAGGAGAACCCTGTGACACTGATGCAATAGAGGCCAGACGGAGATTGGACGGAGGGGATGGGGGGCAACACACTCATCTTACACCGCACTACTTCAACCTCCCTGGTGGATTATAATCATAAAGTCATGAGAAAATCGCCTTCACCAACAAGAATGTGAATGAATTTGAGCATGTCAGAAGAGATAGAGACACCAGACATTTTTTTCTGTTTTCATTCAGGCTGTAAGTTCGGGGAATTTATCTTATTTGATTCAGATCTCCTCTCACTAAGCAGTGAACTGCAAGATGTTTCAGTGTGTTACCATTAGAATATCAATAACTCTGCACCTCATATGATATTCTCTGTGGGGTTTTTAATCAGTTCATGGATGTCAGGAAGACTGTGGTAGCCTAGCCATCAGCTAATGGGAATCCTAATGAAGAGTGTGAATGGTGACCTAAGGAGTGTCAGGAAAGCCCATAGTTGGTGAGCGGTGACGTGAAGGAGGTTCATTTCCGTCCTGCTGCTCAGGTCCCCACTTGAGAGTGTGAGGGGGGTTATTTGGTTTTCAAATCTGAGATGGACAGTAATTACATTTTGTCTCATTAGTTCTTCCCCCTTGACTTTGCATGGTCATCAAGATAATGTATGTGGCCCTTCCTGTTTGGGCAAAAATGGATTTGTGCTGCATTAGCTGATGAGGCAGGTAAATTACATTATGTCTCCACAATGTGATCTTAATGTCAGTGATCCTGGGATGGATCAGCCTTGTGGACAGTCTCACACTTGTTAGTATGCCAATTTTCCACTCTGTTTCCAGACGTTGAAAAAGTTCTATATATATATATATATAGTACTCAAGTAAAAGTAACAGTACTTAATGAAATATTACTTTACTCGTACTAATTAATAAGTAAGTAAAATTAGCTATCTGAAAACGTAGTCAAATAAAGCAAATAGAAAAAAATAGAAATACCAAATAAAAATTAAATCATTCATTAAAAGTGTACTTTGAGTCAAATCTTTTTTTTAAATTTTTCAGTGTATTTAACATTTTTTCTGTCTGGTAAATCCAAATTTATTTTGTTTTGAATTAAAGAAAAAACTTAAAACATCACATTGCCAACATATGACATGTAAGACCCTTGGAGTTCATACCATCCCATAAAACATTTTCAAACATTGAGAAAACTCAGAGATTTATACATATGAAACATTCCCTGCAATGACAGATGATTAGTCTTAACACACCACCTTCAAGTAACAAAACACACACACAAAAAAACTAGAGACAAACCAGACAATAATTAAATGAATTGACTTGATTGATTTTACGAATTGCAGTAGTAATCTGTTGTAGATGTCACTATGGGATAGATCTCTCTCTCTATCTCTCTCTCTCTCTCTCTCTCTCACACACACACACACACAAACAGAGCCCTGTGCTGCACATTGACTCACTAGTGTCGGGGTGAAGTTCAGATGCATGGAATTTCTTGGTCTGCTTCAGTCTGTGTATGTGTTTTGAGCAGAATCCACTCAAGATATTTTAAAACAAATATGTGAACATCAGTATGACTCAAAAATGACAGGCCATATCACTCTGCTTACAACTTTATAAGTGTTAGAGTAGGCAATAATTTTCTTTTTTTTCAGACAGGTTGTAAAGAGATGTTTGTTTATGTGTGTTTACATGTTTCAACTGCCAGCTGCAGTCTTCCTCAGACGTGTCTTTATCAGCTGGTGTTTCCCTGAGGCCGTGACCGCCTTGGCGATCTGACAGATCTGCCCAGCCGGTCACGCCCCCCCGCCGCCCGATGGTTTCTGGAGGAGAGAGTCCCAGGTGTGGGAGAGCATGAAAGCACCCTTGTTGAAAATGTCAGGTAAACAAAAATCTATTTATCTGTCTGCAAAAAACAAAAAAAAACATTTTTGCATAAACTAAGAAGACAGAATGACCCTTTTTTAACCAGGACGCTACACTTACTAGGCTGAAGGGAAAAACATGACATAACCTTGGATACTGCACAGACTGTATTAGAATTGCTGTATTCTGGGGGTGTCACTCAGGGATCAGCTTTAGAAGTTCGTAAACACGGCTTGAGATATTGAGGTGGTTTTGATTCTGGAGAAAAGCATTCAACAGCTTCATTGAGGAAGAGAAAAACCATTCAGTTGGGATTACGACTATTGTTGACAAATAGCCCACAGACCACATTCCCAAGTCATTTAAGGTAAAATAAAAAAAGTATCGTTATCGCCGCATTGATCTGTCTGTGCAACATGTGTTGTTGGTCTGTCCTTGGGGAATGCTGTTTTGTTGGGGGCAGAGGCTGTGGTACTATGAAGACAGTAAAGCCCATCCAGGCATTGTGACTTATTAATATTGTAGAATTTGTTGCTGTTGTTTGCTGTGTTGCTGTGTATTAATCTATCAGAAGCTGAATATGTCTTATATTCATGCAAATGGAGTCACATTAAGGGTAGTGGAAAGCTGATCGGGTTGGGAGAGTTTCTTCTCATAGTATTACTAAAATGGTCATTAACATGATGAAACAGAATCCTTTTAGGGATCATCACCTTTAACTTTGACTCCAGCATTTGAATTCAAAGATGTTAGCTTTATGCTCCATCTAGATTTTTGTTTCATTCTCCAGATGGACATAATTTTGTTGTATTATATTTTCTATATTTTATTACATTTTATATTTTCTTTCCAAGAAGTTTTCTTCTCATTTAATGATTTCAGTTAGGCACATAAACATGTTAAATGTTGTCATTGTACAAAGACTCTTCCTCTGTGCATATAGTTTTGAAGATCTACTCAGCTATACATAGTTTTTTTCAAGCAAAAGGAACTTTTCTTAAGCTGGGGTACTTTACACAACACAACTCATCCTCATCAAGTGCCAATAAACCCTTTATAGCTACAAAATTAAAAGATGATTCTTAACTTTGGTGAATCTACTAAATCCTCGTTACTTAGCCACCGGGGAGACTTTGTCTTCCCTTTATGATTAGCATCAAGGCTCTGCCTGTCTAGCAGCCAGTCAGCAAGAGCACTCAGGGATGGCCGAGTCGATGTGTCTTCTCTGCACTTTTAATACAGAGGTGCTGAGGGAGTTCCACTCCTTCCCCAAAGCGCTGTTATGGAAAAAGCAGTTCCATTCATAAGCCTGTAACGATGAAAACCAAGAAAAATTAAAGGCACATTGTGTAGTCTTGTAAAATTTGCTTGAAATTTCCATTGACTACAGAAAATTATTATTGATTATTTGGCATAATAATGATTTGTGCAACAAAAGTGTTGTTGTTGTTTTTTTCTTAAGTTCAAATTGACTTTCTACATTTAAGCTGAAAAGATGCTGTAGCTGCTGTAGTGTCCCATCGCCTACCACTATTTCTGTCCCTTCTGTCAGTATAATGTTCCTGAGAATATAATGACAAGAAAAAACTAATAAAAAAACGAAAACAGGAAATAATCTTCAGTTCATCACTTCAAGTTAAGTAATGGGATATATGGGACATAAAAAAGGACTGGTGTAGTTCCATAAAGGTAACACAAGTTGAAGAGCTCTTTCCTTTCCTCTGAAGGTTACTGAACATGAACATTATAGGAGCATCAGTCTGCAGCCGTAAATGTGTGTCAATGCGCAAAATGGGGAAGTGGATAGACAGGAACAATGGAGTAAAAAGCCAGACACATATTGCTGGAGAATGGTAAAAGCGTGAGCTGGAGACAACAGTGGTGATGATAGGTGACGTTGCAAGTGATGGATGAGCCGAAGAGGGAGAAACAGAAAGAGAGAGACAGGATGTAGGAGAGCAATTGTGTTGTTTTTGACAACTCCACTCAAAACACTATGGCAAACTGTCAATCAAGAACGTTGGCTTGATTGATTTCCACTTTTTAAACCAATATGTAAATTCAAGAAATATTACATTTAATCCACTGAACAAGATGTATCGGTGGGTTAGTTTAGTGCTTACAGTCACCGCAGCAGTAAACTTAGGTCCACAGACTTGCAAAGACCAGCACGTCATCAAGCTTGTGCAGGGGGGGTTCAACAGTTTCAACAGTAAGTTTCTGCTCCAGGACAACTTACCTCACTGTAGTGTTTCCATTATGTCATTTAATGCAGTTTCATTTTCTATGACAAACAACAACCAACTGATGTTTGATTTTGTATTTCGTACATATGCTAGTATGTAATTTGTCTGAACATGAGACAGTGTCCTGTCTGCATCTCAGACTGAACAAGTGGAGTGTATTGAATAAGTATAATGAAAGTGTGTTTGGATGGAAGACTGCACCAGTGCAAGTAAAGTACTGCGCTGAGTAATGAAAGGGCAGAATCATACTTGAAAACCAATTCTGATTTATCACGCAGCCCTCCTATCTTCTTTTTATGCACCAGCAGATGTTGTGTTTCACAGTCTCTTGCTCAAATAAATTTACTGGACAGTGAGCTTGTGAATTGAAGAGGAAAGAACCAATGAGAGATTTAACCTTTTCAGTTGCCATCTAATAGCAGGAAATTAATCCAAACGTGTTGTTGTGCCAGAAATCATCCACTTCTACTTCACTACTCAACATGTTGGCAGTTGTGCAGTTACTGCACAATGTGCTCATCTGCACATCACAGCAAAGCAATCCTGACACTGCTTGGGTCATTTTCTCAGTGTCATCACTCACGTTTAGATCAATGTCACATGGTTAAACAATACAGTATGAAGGCAATATCAACATGCCCTCCAACATTTTGTGATAAATTATATTTCCCAAAATCTAATATATGCAATGGTTGTTAGTGTTGTGATGTGCTGCTCATTTTGGACATTGCCCTCGTCTCATTTGGAGAGAAAAGATTTCAACGTGTAAAGTTGGCGGTTGCAAATCTTCATTCATGAATTACTACTTAGGAGTGTGGATCTTCTAGTGAATATTACATTTCACTTTTTGTTATCATATCATTTATGCAGATGGGTGTGCTAGGGCTCTGTCACTGGTGCAGCTGACTCAGATGGTGGGCAGAATTCCTGGTAAAAGAGTACGCAAGGAAAGTGGGGGTGTGTCTGAGGGCCAATGGATTTTCATGCAGATGGATGAATAGATTCAATAGTTTGGCTTTTTCCCCTCAATTCCCTTCTGCTTCCGTGAAGGCCAAAGCCAATCAAATAGTCACCAGATGTTTGGGATTTTCTGTGAAATAGTGGGCCAGGCAGGAGCAGGTTTTATATCAGTCAAAGAAACAAATGGAAGAGGGCATCTGGGTGATGCCTTGAGAAAAAAAAAATCTGCCGTTATAAAGAGTGATTGGAAGAAAGAAAAAAACACATGGAACAAAGAGGAGGCGTAAATATTATATAACTGCAAATGACAGGCGCAGGTTTTAATGTAAAGGACATCCACCCACAAAAAAGCTGCTGGCACTGCTACTATGGTTATTCAGACTGAGGAAATATAAACATGCATGTACCGTTTTAAAGAGATAAACTCAGAAAGGGCATCAGAAGAGGAGATGAAAATTAATAAGCAATAAGGGATAAATTGAGGCCGATTTACCTGTTCAGTTCTTTTTATTTCTTTTATTTTACATATTAAGACAGCTCAGTTGGATTGGGTTACAATGGATCCCTGGTGTATGGTACAACCTCCACCTCCACACATATCCTGTTCTCACAAGCGTGTAGTAAAGAAACAGAGACATAGATTTACCTGTTACTTCCATAACATCTATCCCATATTCAGCTTGTATCATCATTGCTCACAGACCTGTCAATCATTCCACCATGTGACTCAGGCCAAAGAGAGGGTCCAGTAATTAAAAGGTTCCTAGTTCAAATCCCAGCTCCTCTAGAATTTGTGTCAAAGTGTCCTTGAGTAAGACACTGAACCCCAAACTCATCAGTGTGTGAATAAGGCAACACTGTAAACGCCGTTTAGGATGAAAAGTGCTATAAAAATTCATCCATTTACATCCCTGTAGTGCCAGAGCTAGAAAATGAATCAATTATCTCACCGCTATTTTTTCCAGCCTCAAGCTCCTAACCCTGTTCCTTTTTAGTATTTATCATAAATATGAAATTCATGATGTAGATTACAGTCCTGATTACAGAACTGCCCTCTTCCTTTTGCAGTGTGAACAGTCGGTAGATGTAATCCTGGCCCTGTGGCAAAGGAGTACTTATTCAGTTTGTGAGTGAAGATAGTGAGGGGGAAATGAAAAACCCTGTCTCATTTCCTGTCTGCTTCGGTCACTATGAGGTATCAAATCACAAAACGTTCCTCAAGTGATACATATCGCTCAGCCCTTACAGTCCAAATGTAAACCAAACAAAATTGCTTCCTTCACTTCCGCTGTGCTGCAAAGGGTTTGCTGGTGCTCCACTGAGCAAGCAGCTCTGCATTTGCAATTTTCTTTTGCGCGGCTCATCTCACCACAGTCTCACTGATAGTTGTTTAAATAACAGATAATTGAATCTGAAGGGAATACGTTTAAAAAAACAACAACAGTATCTCAGTGAAAGGAGTCAAATTCTGGAACAACTTTAATGATCCGTAGATGAAAGTTCTTTGCAGTGGTTACGTGACAACGGACGTAGCAGAGCTTCACCCACAGTCTCAAATAAGTCGGTAAGTGACGTAGAACAGAGTGATGTCTGAGACTGTCCTGCTCCTTTAATTACTGATGCAAAGATGATTCACTGTTGCTGTGAACTGAGTAACACACAGGTGTGAGGTTTGGGTGGGAGAGAGGTGGGAACAGTTGGGAACACCTATTTCATTCAAGAATACACATTCAGGTCAATCCTGGATAAAATCATTTGCTACTTTTGGTAAGCAGCTGGAGTGAGATTGTGATGTCATGGACTTAATTGTGGGGGGCAGAGGTGTGAGGCTTCAGCCAAACTGTCATGGTTCCACGTGGACCATCAGCTGCAGTTATCATGGGCATTCTATGGACTCTTTCTGTTTCCCCTGTGTTTCATGTGTACCTGTCTCTTATGCTTCCTATGTTTCCAGTGCTTTAGATCATTCTTGTCACGGTACGTTTGCGTTCCCTTGTGTTTGATTACCTGCACTGCCCTTATGTGTTTCACCTGTGTCTTGTTTCCCCTCTCTCTCCCTTGTATTTTAGCCAAACAGCTCCCTGTCTTTCCCCTCATTCACTGTGTCCTGTGTCTGTCTGCTCATTATAGTGAGTGTGGGCTTTGTTTTGTGTGTGTCGTGTGGCTTTGACTGATCTCCCAGACCGTTGCTTCTCTCTATTCACGACCTGTGTCTCCTGTGTGCTCCTTGTTCCTCCAGATGGCCATAGAGCCAAAACCTCAGAACTATGTTTGTACTCGCTTACCTGCACTCACACCTTTGTTTCGGCGAGTTTCATTCAGGACAGCTTATTTATGTTGTTTTAGCATGACTACTCTTCTGGAGACCTCTACATGTCATCTTGCATCCCACCTCCACCCCAGTGTCTGCTTTATATGCTGTGTCATACGGAATCAGTGTCTTCTGTTGTGATTGTTGCCTTCCTTGCTCTGTCGCCTTTAGGGGTGGGCAGAGGTCTCTCTGGTGCTCTTATTGCATGTGGCTTTTCATGCATGAGCACAATCGCATTAAGTAGAAGTGCATGGCTGGTGTAATATTTATCTTGAAATTAATGAAAATGTCAAGAGAAACAACAACATCATGCTAAAATTGCAACAGGAAAGTCAGTTTACAATCAGGTTACTAAACAAAATCACACATTTGAGTATAAGCAAGGAGATAAAGGAGCTGCAATTAGCTAAACGATAATCCAACAGCTAAATTCAAACCGACTGAGACAAAGATTCAGCTGAGAGATGCTCCTGGAAGTCTGGCTGTGAATAGTGTCGTCCATTGAATCAGCAGGTAACTTAAAGAGCAGAGTACACAACTACAGACAAACCAATCTAAACTTGTTTTTCTTTTGAAAGAAAGACAGTTGTTACTCAAGTTATTTTCTGTAATGATACAATCACCAGAGGCAGCTCCTCCAATCAACCTATTGCTATGCAGATTAGTATAACAGTTCTGCTGAAGCTTCTGGTGAATTAGCTTTGCATTTCTGGTACAACTGTACTTCTGTTAAGGCTTTAAAGTTTGTGTGTGGGAGGCAGTTACAAACCTAATTCAATTCCAGGATAGGAGCTGTCTACTTTATTACCTCAGTGAATGACCTGCTCTCACCCTTTTCCTTTAACATTCAGTCTGGTTTTCTATATTGGTGTTATCTCTGAGTGGCACAATGGACAGTTACTGAATACTGCAGAGATGGAACAATATGAACAGATCACACTATTTACCCCACGAAGATGTTAATGGATTTCAAATAAAAGGGGCAATATTCTCTTTTCTGTTTGTTTGTTTCACTGTGCATGCTGGTTACAATGCTTTCAGCTCAGGCAGAACATGTTGGGACATTTCAATTCCACAGACAGAGAAAGATTATTTCCACCTTGCAATAATTAAATCATAGTTACTTGGAAATGTTTATGATTACAATTTTGTTCATGACAGTTTTTGCAAAAACCTAGTTTTTATATAGATAAATACTTTATTGATCTCCCAAGACAAATTCCCAATGGAAATAGTTAAACTACTATGAGATCTTAAACAAGGTGATTTGGAATTGGAATTAATTACATGTCCAAACATTCCCAATACTTTCTCCATACAAGAATTTTGGTGATTTTTTTTGTTTGTTTTACTTTTAAATTGGTACCTTTCATAGTATATATGTTTGGGCAATTTTGTCCACATTTAATTATTTCACGTTTTAAGACAGCTGGACCGGATAGGGTTACAACGGTATGTATTTTGTATAGTATTTATTCTTTGTATAATTCTGTTGAATGCATTGGTTATTGCGATGCAGATATATATAACTCATGCATGACTGATATATTATTTTGAACTAAAACATGCAACACATACTTTCTTTGCTCCATGCTCAGATGTGCAGATACTGAAGAATGTCCCAGAAGCCACGCATGCCTGCACAAGGTCATGAAAAGGTTGCGTCATATGTCATTTCAACAGCTGTTGTCAAATCTCCTTTGTTTCACAATAATTACTACACTGTGCTAACTGTGTAAAGGTCAAGTTCATTTGACATGATACATAAATATTAAGCTGTTGCCTCATTAAAAACGCATTACAAGTCATCAGTGAGAAATGTTTTAGCACCATGAAAGCACAAATTATAGTCACCACAGGCTTGAACTTGAAATATCCTCCCACTGTTGATTTTCTGTCCACTTTCCATGTGTCTGGATTCAAGCAGGCTTCAAGTCCAGATGAGCACAAATTGAGTTTTCAATGGCGTACATGGACGTATACAGTGGTGGACTGTTTGTGCCATAAATCCCACTGATCCACCCCGAAATCCACTTTCATCCACACAGAGGACTCTGTCTGGGGCCCGCGACAAAGTGGTGCCATCTTGTGTATTGGCAAGGTGACTATCTGTCCCCAAGGGACAGAGTTAACTCCTGAAACTATCACTCTGGAGATGCAGTGGGCAGGCAGAATCTATTTTTTCTCCCCCTGAATCAGCACAATCATGGATAACTGCATTACTACATCATTATGTTTCTGCATAAATTGGAGCTGCCTGCTTCACAGATAAAATGTGAATAGACAAATCATGAATAAAGAAATAGATAAACACATGCAGTATCTCCTTCAATAAGTGAAAACGGCCCTTTATCTAAAGCTCTGAGTAACATGACAGGCCAGAAGGGTCTTTCATGACAATAATGCAAAGCTCACCTTTCTTCAAAGCGATGAAATGTGCTTACGATTGAAGCTATTATAGACCAATTGCTTGGTTGTCTCACTCGGTTTGTCTAACAAGAGAAAGCTAAGCCGAGGTTCCGCCTTAACAGACTCTCATGCAGCATGTTCAGACAGCTTTCTGCTCTCGTCCCTAGTCCTCACCGCTGTGACTGTATATGCTCAGCCATGACTGAGCCTGTGTGTGCGTGTCCAGACCATGTGTCAAGATGTCTGTATGTGTTTGGCGTTGCAGAAATTTAGTGCGCTGTGTGCAGCCACCACTAACTAGTCATTAGTGCAGTGGGATTGGATGAGCCTCAGTGGTGTGTGGTAACAGTGACACCCACAGGTGAAGAATTACCTGAAGTATTACACCTACCGACCTTCCTGTCAGAGAGAAACGCCGTCCACCCACTGTTCCCGCTCAGACCCTCATAACAGGCATTTCATAGAGGTGATATTTGGAAAGGAAAACTGTAATATATCTGTAATATATCAGCCTGTTTTAAAATGCAATAGTAAACAATTACATTTCTGAGGTGACTTTCCTAACACAGGTAATAGAGACTCCTTTGTGAATGAAAAAGAAAGAAAGAAAGAAAGAGTCTTGTTATGTCCATGTATATATGCAGAAGGGTTGTAACCACTTTCTCACTTGTGGTTGTTGCAATGTAGTTCATGTTGAATTTAGATTTCATGCGCCTTTACACTTCAATTCTTAAATCCAGAGGGGTTGAATGGCCTATAGAGGGTGCAAGAGTGCCACCATCCACAAAATAAGTGTCATGTCAAAGCATGATGTCCCTTCCACCTGTCTGCATGTCCACAGCTCTCGTATGGCATTAATGGATGCTGTTTCTAAGGCATTTGACCATGTTGCATCATATATACCCGCAACTATGTGAGGTGCCAACGTTTTCATCAGCAGTTCATTCTGTTTCTTACTTGAGGTCACTGACTCTGGAGAAGCTGTGGATCAATTACTCCAATTACTTAACCATGCTTGTGGCCATGGAAGTTTGTGAATAACAGTGAATGCAAAAAATATTTCCTCATCATATCTATCCGTTTGATTTCCAACACACTAGCCTCAGTAAATCACCTTTGTGGTGATGGGTTCTTGCTTATTGGATGTAGCAACGTTTTCAACCAGCCGCTATTTGTTCAGGAAATGAAGTACTTTTATTCTAGACTAATGATATTACTAGATTCCAGATAGATCAACTGATACTTTTATCGCAATAAAAAGCCTCATGATACAACTGTGGAAATGTACATTTGTACTTGTTTGTTGTACTCATACAGAAATCATAAAAGATCTACAATAGGATTAGACACACAACAGCAAAGGGAGGACAAAGTGAAGTGAATCATCTGTCACTCTGGTTTCCATCTGCCCTTGGACAAATTACTCTGTCCTCCATCAAAGCCTGAAATAACACTAGTTAGATAACGTACAGTCGCCCCTGCTGTCCTCATTGTACATAGCATGGCTCTGCCTGTCATAGAAAACATCTATTTCTTAACTTCACTATGATCCTCATCAATAACCCATCTGGCTAACCCGACGTAGTTTTGCTGTAAATACCAAATGTTGCCTGAATATTTTCCACTGTTGTGTGCTCCAGCTGCTGTCTGCTTGGCAGCGCACTGAGCTAAACGAGCTAAGTGACCATGTTGTTTGTTGAATCAGGGTGATAAATATAGTATTGTGACAAGCCAAAACCCAATGTTTTTCCATTGTAGAAATGTGTTTTGCTTCCAGGCATTTAAACCAATCATAGGAAATATGGTAATTGTATCCAAACCCTGCAAAAGAATCTTTTTATGTTGTCTTCGCTCTTCTGTGGCCATGCATGGCTATGCTTTACCACAATTTTCTTATGATTTGCTGGTTTAATTTGTGTCGTGTTTGCTGTATTGTCTTTCAAAAAGTACTCCAAGAGACCTCAAGAACAAGCATGCACTGCGTAAGTCTGGTACTGGAGAAGGGCTAAACTGTAAACAGCTGGAGCAGATGGAGGCTCAGTGCCTTTCTTGTGTTGGATTTGCTGTCCCACCTGGGTGGAACTGTTGGTGCCCCACTAACAGTGCACCTGCAAACAGCAGAGCAGAGCAGGGGGTGCCCTTTTATCTCAACCCCCATCTCTCCTGTTGGGGTAGCACCAACTGAAAGGCTGTGGTGATGGCCCACACTTCTCTGCCACAACAGGCAGTGGCACCACCTGGAGGGGAGGATGATTCTGTCCTTTGCTGCTCCAGGCACCCTGCAGCCTCAAAGCATTTATCTGCTTAAGGCAGAATATAGAGATACAAACAGTAGCTCACAGATGTGACGCTGTCAGTAGCATTTCACATAGACTCTTTGTAATAATCATAGAATTATATTAATTTGAGCCATAAGTACTGTATACAGAATCATAAGATTTAGTGCAAAAAGTACTTGCAGCTAGGTGTTTTTAGTTTCAGTATATGCTTATAATGTTTAGCATGTTTCTGGAAACGTCGCATCTTGTTGGTCACCTCACAAAAATGTGGGGTGACAAGATGCATTGATTCAGATGGGCTGCTTAAAGGTTTCTTGATGACAAAAGTCAACTACTGTGAGCAGTGTAAAATCCTATTTTAATGTACAGGACCGCACAAGATAAGCTGATTTTATCAGAGAGCCTTAAAACTAATTAAACATACTGCATATGGATGATACAGCATTGAGGACCTTTAAAACTGCAGGTACAGGAATTCAACAGCAGTTTTATTTTTAGCACTGTAAAAGAACCTGGAAAGCCATTATCATTAAGAAGACACACCACTGTTGACTAAATTAGCTTACACATGCTATTTACCCTGAGGTGTCCTGCCTATGCAAGTCTTTTTTTGTACAGAAAAACGCAAAGAGAGACAGCAACATGAAATTAATACCAGTCTATGTTTCCCTTGTGGGCTAGAAACACTGGTAAGCTGACAGTTGTTCCCATCTTTTACCATTAAACCATACCCACAACAAACACCCACACTTCATACACAAGCTAATTCTATTACTTTCTAGCAAGTGCAATTATTCAAATAAAATGTTTAATTAAAATAATCGTCATGCCACATGAGTAAATTGGACATGATGAATGGGGTGTTAAAAGGGTAATGAGGATTCCAGCATGTTTTTACTTACGTCTTTTTTTAATCAATACACTATTCAACTATTGTAGTAATCTTATCTTACACTCAAAACCTTGTTTTTCATTGTCACATACAGTGATCTGCTGGTACTGTTGCCTCTTGAACTGCTTCTTTTTACTTTTTAATTGTTTTTGTTTTTGCGAAGATTGACCCAAACTGAATTGAATTGGAACGGTGTGATTTGATGCCAGCATGACAGTGCTCATGGTGACATGTATCAGAATGTGGTTGAGTTAAAATAAATAAACCCTATTCCTTAAGATTTCAAGAGGTTACCGTGTGTCATCACATTTGAATATTCTTTTTTTCTTCTTCTTCTTCTTTAGCTCTGCATTGAATCCCGATACTTTGTTTAGGTTATGTTTTTCCAGTTTCCCAACAATCCAACAAGATGGAAATCATGTTCCGTTCACAAATTAAGTTTAGAACGGTTGAATTTTTTAATCAGTGTTTACCACATGTGCAACACTCCCAATTATAAAGGTCAGGGAGAGAGTGACAACATAATAATTGTATATATATACAGACACATTTATGTCGATTTGTTTATGTTGATTTAGTAGCAGCCTGTGCTGCTACTTATGTGCTACTGAATCAACCGAACACCAAAGAAATTGTGTCCCACATTGTCCACATTAGATAAACATGCACATATAAATAACACATAATAAGCTGTCCAGATGCAATTTACAATGTAAGTATTACCAATGCAAGGTAATGAAATGAAATGCCCCTCTGTTGTATTCTGCATTATCAATTACGCACAAGCATTTAGGTTGTGAGGCATCATGATTACAAGTTGTTTCTGTCCTCGTGCTGCTGGCAGTGAGGGTCACTTCCTGCTGTGTTAGATGAAAGAAGCCAATGAATTGCAGTATAATCCTCCGCCCATCCAGCCAAACAACACCAACCAGGTGATAACAGAATGACAAAAAACGGAGGATAAATCCTTGTCACCCTATCTTGCTTTAACTCTTGACTGCACACATGGAAGCGTGTCATGATATTTCATATGCTCACAGATATGTCGACAATTTCACCTCAACTCACTTTGACCACATAATGTTTTAATGAGGGCTGCCACCAGCAGCCACTTTGCTGCATTCAGACAGACACATAGTAAGATGTGGAGAGACAAAACCATTAAGTCCCATTCAAGCTTTTCCAATCTTCCCGTTCAATGCTCTGTTGGCTCAGCCTGATTTGGACTGACAGCTTCCCGTACCTGTACGGCAAATCGGTTTGCTCGTTAAGGATACCATATGTACGGGATTACACAGCAAATGATCATCTCACTAGCTTTGTTGTGTGTGATAATCAAACATAGTTCAGGAGTGTGACAATCAAATTAGAGGAAATGAGTGCTGACTCACTGTTCAATTAAAATCGCACTCCTCTTGTTTCTCCTGTGAGCACTGTGTGTCAATGTAATTGAATTGCATCTTACATAAGGATAATTGTACTATTTATTTTATTTTATTTTTCAGTTTCTGAATTGATGGACAATACAAGAAGCACAGTTTTATGATGGGAAAATGTCACAGATTGCTGGTCCACCCCTGCCAAAACAACACTTCTGTTTGATGCAATCTGTCTCTCAGTTCCACCCACATCCCAAGCAAACAGCTCTATCAGAAAATACAATGCACACTTTAGCCGGTATGATGAAATGAAACATCAGAATGTTGCACACACATAAAAGCTGGGTCAAACGCTGATATTCACCATGACAGAGTGCTCCGATATACATATACTGCAGTAAAGGAGCCTAAGGAAACCATATCACAACTCAAGGAAAACAGCCCTCAACAATAACATGAGGGATGGTGCGAAGGCAGGCGGGCAGATGAAAGACACCACAGATGGCGTCTAATCTGTATTAAAAGACCTGGGCTGGCTGAAATCACATTTCTGTCACTGTGCTAATGGAATCCACAGGCAGATAAAAGACCCAAGAGAACAAGGGGGTCAAAAACACACAGAGAAGCAACAGAAGACAATAATAACAGCAAGACACGAAAATGACAGCAATTGCAGTGGCCCAGACCGAGCTGGCAGAGGCAAACTGTCAAAGACAGGGACATGTGATTATGTTCTTCCCTGCATTCATAAAAGGGAGTTTCAGCCATTTTGAAGAAGCCAACAATATTAATTATTGACATTCACCTCCTCTTCCTGTTTGCCTGCTAATCTTTCCACTTCCTTGGTTTGACAATTACAAACATGATGTTAACAATTGCATAATTAAACACCAAGTCCGTCTTTCCCTTTTATCACTTGGTTGTGTGAATTTCTCCTCCACCTTCAAGGCTACATGGTAACACTGCAAGTACATGAGCTGCCGTGGATCATTGGATGGACTTAGACAAATGCACAGGTGGACCTTTAGCAGCTTTTAGAATCTAAATAGAACCACCTCAGTCCATCTGCACAGGCACCAGCTATCGCTGGTCTTTAAGTAATTATTCAAATTGAGATCCCAAATGCTGAACAATCATTCATCGTGTGGTGACGGCGGACCCTTAGTTTCAAAAACACACTTCAGAGAAAACGCTCAGATTTTACGCTGACATCAGCATATTCATTATTGCATGCTAATCAAGGTGGGAGTTCACTGTGAGCCATTCCTCTATGTCAGCATGTCTCAGGGGCAACAGAGAGTTAACAGACAGACCCCCCCAGACCATTACCGCCACTCTCTCTTTAAATGTCACCATCACATCACACACGCTGTCGACAGCAGGTTTACGGTACATACAGCATAGAGCATGCATGAGACAAGCTTAGCTGCAGGTTAAATAAATACTTGTGAGATTTCAGAATGATGGTGGACCTCATTAGAGCTTCGCCTTCAACATGTATGGATTGAAAATGTATAGCTTAAAGATGCATTATGCAAATAACTTAAAGAGAAATTACATGCATAATATGTATTTAATATTATCTATTTGTCTCTCAATTAAAGCTAGCAATTTAAATGCATTTCACAGGTTTACAGAGAGAATGCTACGTGTTGTTTTCCATTCATTTTAAACAAATAAAACTGAAAAGCAGTGAATGCAATTAACTCAATTAAGGAACCATTCTCTGTGAAATAGCTATGCAATCATTAAAAGCCTTTCATCAGTGCAGCATGGTAAAATTCAACCTCTCTAATTCCAGTGTAATTACAGAAAAAAAAAATTATGCTTGAGTCAGTCAATCAGTTTTACAGATTTTCTGTTACAATTCTCAGACAACAGCACTCTTTGCAAGGACAGAGAATACATGTTTAAATTGAGAACAGTAAAAATTGATAACATTGAACAACACTATCTGTTTACTCCAGACGCAGAGTGTGTTTTTGTCTGACCTGATATATACCGAACACTTTGTCAGCACTTCATAAACATTCTCTAGTCATTGATGTATAATGATACCATTTTATGCAAGCACATTGCAATAGTTACATTTGTACTGTGCTTTAGCATTAAAATGAACAATCTTACATTGCCATATTACACTCAAAATTATCTTTATCCTCACTTTATTTACTATATATTGTAGAGGCAGACAGATATTTGTAGATAAAAGTTTCTGATAAGCATATACTATTGTTTTATTGCAATTATGACATAGTTAACATTAATTAAAAACACCCACAGAATAAATATATAAATGACTGATAATGATGTATTTCTAAGTTGCTGGTTCCACGTCTGATATTTTACCAGTCAATGGAACATACTGTGCAATACTTACCACACCTTGTCCCTGTGTGGCCACAACAACATGTCTCTGATAACAATAGGCAAGACATCAACCCTTGTGATTTTCATACATTTGAACTGTAAACCAATTTTATTTATTTAAAACTAATGGAGACCTAATCAGGTCTAATCATACTTGCCCTTAGCAGGATACTGCTAATGGGAAAGGTGCCAATCCAAACAATTAGGCTTTCGTTGAAGGGGACCAATAAGAGACAGTTACAAACAGCGTGTATGTGACAGAGGAAGAACTAAAGAGCTGCACGAGGGGCCAGTATAAAATTATAAAATATCTTTTAACTAGGGGCTGGAGGAGTCCCAGAAAAAAAATATCCAGTTCCAGTTCAGGAGTTTCGGCAGCAACAAAGTAAATTGAATATTCTCTGTCGACTAGATATCAAGATGCTGCCTTATCACACATTACAAATGTTGAATCCAAATAAAATCCAATGTTTTTGCTTGGTAGCAGGTACAGTGAGCCTACCTCCAGCGTTGCCACCAGTATGGAGCATTTATTCCCACAGCAGCCAACTATCAAACTAGCATCACTGTCATTCATTCATTTAAAAAATAATGAGACACTTAGTGAAAGAGAGCTACGGGAAGAACAGTGCCCGTCGTCATATGTGGGTAGTACAGTGAACTTAGTCTACACCTATAACGTGTAATGATAACAATCATAAGGTGTTATTGACTGGGGGTGTTATACGTGTTCAGTGGTGTGTTAGGACAGTTGAGACAGTTGAGAATCTCTGATGCTGAAATGTTTCAGATGCTCAGTGATCTCATATGCATTCAGGAGTGTTATTAATTGGAATACAAATACAGGATGCAATCTGGAACAATCGGTTTCAGTGTCTGGTCCACTGATGTATGGTATCGACTGCAACAGAGAACACTCTAATCAGAATCATGTGAAATCAATAGCTGGCATAGCCTGTGGTCCTCTTCATGCTCCAGTGTACACATCTAAAGTAGTCTCCCTGCACTGAATCAGTGCGGCTCTTTTTTTGAAGGGGAGGAGAAAAACCTCACTGCAATAAGTAAGACTGCCATTATATACAGGACAAAACAGACGGGAAACAGGAGAGAAAGATGGAGATTTCAGTATTCAAACCTGCATTCATGCATCTTCCTGGAGATGCTGATTTGATCAGCATTTTGTAATATGACTACTTGCTGCACTTCTAGAAGAAAAGTGACTGTAATATTTACAAATTTATAGTGCCCATTGAGAAAATGATGCAGAGCATCTGCCAGTTCAGCTGCCTTCACTGCAGTGGGAGGCTCATTTAAATAAGTAGGAATGTGTTAATACATGAGACCATTGTAACAGAAGTAAACACTAGACAAGATTGGAGAGGTGCAGATGCCAGTGTGCCATCATCATGAAGTGCATAGTCCAAGTCCAATGACCTTCTCTTCTCCTTTTCTCCTTATATCAACCATTAGTCATTTTTCTTCTTCTTCTTACTGACCTTTTTAAGTGGCCTCCCTCTCTGTGTGTTTGGTGTTCCTATACCAGACAGTGATGCCTGTAGTGAGGATGCTCTCCATCAGCCCTCTATAGGTCTGGGTGTGTGGGTGACAACTGAGTCCTACGTTCCTGAACTGCCTAATGAAATACAGCTGCTTCTGGGGCTTTTTTACTGAGGCAGTTGTGCTCAAAGCTCTAGTTCCAGCCTAGGTCACATGTTATATGCAGACCCAGAAACTTGTAGTTGTCAGCTCTCTCCAGTCCCTTTGATGGTGAGAGGCTGCAGAGGGGGAGGATTCTTCCTGAATTCTATTCCGTCTTGTCTACGTTGAGGATAGGGTCGTTCTACTCTCATTCTCTAAACAAGAATGTTCTTTATCAGACTCCTGGAACATGACTCACACAACCCTTCACCCCTTAATGAGGCCCGGGATGGTGGTGTCATGGTCACATTTTTTAATAATTGCGTTGTCCTAGTTGGACACATAGTGTTAAGGGTGAAGAGTCCCAACTACATTAGCCATCAGCTCGGAGGGACGGTACATTCTGTTCAGCTTTCATTGAGCAATTCATGTTATTTGTTCAAAGGGAATGAACGATTGAAAGCAGGTTGAGCTGCTTTCTAGATGCCTCATTCAGCTCAGATGAACTGTGAAATGAATGGATTGTTTTCAGTAAGTGATTCAGTTTGTTCACCCAAAAGATCTGTTTCTTTGAACAAATCTTTTGCGAGTGACGCAGCACTACTCTGGACTACTCTGGTTTGGCTTGCTTGTACAGTTCAACAATCTTGGCCCTTGTTTGACCCTTCATCATATGATCTTGCTCTATTGTTTTCAAGGTCTCTAAAAGCACCCGATATAGCGTTCACGATGCTTGAAATTGCAGTGGTGCAACACCTTGGACAAAATTAAATGTTCCTCCCGACCTCTTGCAAGACAAGCTCCATACTGCAGAAGAGGATGCATATCTTCCAAACATATAAAGTATATGATGCATAATAGATTTTTCTACTAATTACCGTTACTCTTGCTTGCCATTGTTGCTGGTAGACCTCCACCACACACACACACACACACACACACACACACACACTAATTCAGGATGACAATACATGTGTCCACCAATGTGATTTTAAAATAAGGGCATTTTCCTGTGGTTGTGTCGGCCGGCCATTATGAATGATAATGTATTGCAAGCTGCCCATGGAAGTTGTGCAGGGTGGAAAGTATGATACAAAGACTGCAATTTGCATTCCGCAATGTAAGCTTGATGTAAAGTAGGAGGTGCTAAATGCTGTTTTTTGCACTCACGATGTCAGCTGATGTGTTTCTGCCGACCTATTGCTTTCACAACCAAGTTATTTTTGGTGATTCAAAATGGAAAATGTCTAGCTGTGGATGTAGTGTTGGATGCAGAGTGAAAACAGTGACTGTGTTGGTGAAATCACTTAAATTTGATGTTACTCGTCACTTGTCACACACAATACTGTGGGAATATTAACAACACTGAGGTGGAGGTACCGCACCCTCAGTAAGGACCAATTGAAAGGAGACCAATTATTAGTGATAAACAGTGCTGCAAGTGATCACCAGAACATCAGAGCTGTCACAGCGCTATATGTCAAACCAGGCTACAGGGCAGTAACAGCCACGTAGTGATGCATTGCAAAAGACAGAAACAGGTGTTAGCGTGGATTCTAATTACTTTGTTCTATGAATTATGCACAAATCCATGCATCGCCTGCAGTCTGCAGTACACTACTGTGCCTCCTACTCACTCATCTCAAACCCAGCTGTGGCTACATAGCAGGCAATACTTCTCAGCAGCTTTGTGTGGATGCCTTGAGCTGGCTTTAAAAGGTTTATTTTTTTAAAGGCTGAATTCATACGCATGGAATGATCCTCAGAAAATAATGACCAAAAACAAAACACACACACACTTCACATTCCACCGACACCTGAATGCATTATACCCTGCATGTTCTCCACTCAGCCCTGTAAGCATCAGTTTAGACACACAGGTGCAATGCAGTTATGTGTTTTTAAGCTTTAACGGTCTTCTAGGCACGTGTGGTTTCTGCCTTTTGTTTTTCACAATCCTCAAGTTCTCAGCCACAGTGCAGAAAAACATTATGCTAATGAATGAGTTGACATCTGCTTCCAACTCCAGTTTGTTCTCTGGGTGTTTAAGCATCAGTGTGTCATATATTTGGTGTGTCTGCTTTTACAAAAAATCCAATATGTAAAACATTCACAGGGCATGTACAATGGAGACAGGCTGCTAGATACATCATACTTGAACAGAACAAACTGTTGTATGTAAATTAATGACACACACGTTCGGTGCAATATGTCAGACTTCAAGTAGGTGGTGGTGGTGGTGGTTGTGAAGGATTCACTGAAATGGATAGTGTTGACTCCCAGTCTCATAGTTTGAGGGTATTATGTGCCCTGTGCGGCTATACTGTGTGTGTGTGTGCACATCAAGCACGCTATATTTTTTTAAGGTGTTTGTGGGCCTTTTCTGTTTCAAGAGAAAATAATTATGATGCCAAACATGAGAGGGAAACAAGGATAAAGTGTGTAATTAAAGCTGACATTAGCAATGCTGAAAATGTGATTCTTGGCACCGAATAAATACTCATCTCTCTGTGTCAAAAAATGGCACACACACAAACGTGCCCCTTTGGCATATGTGTAATGTAGTTGCCTTTCAAATCATTTGAATATTAGACCATTTATAAAATATGAGATATGCCAACTTTTGGTGTCAGTATGTATAGAGGGAAAGTGCATAAAATCTACCAACTACCACTGTTTTTTATTTAAATTTAAATATCTGACTTTAATAGCCTGGTTGACTAAATTAAAGTTAATAGTGATGCATTTCTTGGAAGTTGATATTAAAATGAGTTGTTGTTGACAAAATAACTCTCATCAAAGTTGTGTGTTGTTACGGCATTAAGAATAATCGGTCCTGAATGTGTCTGTTCTGCTGCCGGTAGAGCGTGGACCAATTCAAATTACGCTGTCATCATGAATTCTTTTAACAATGTAGGTTGTGTTTTCTTTGGTATGTTTTCAGGCTGGATGTTTTTTGGACCTCTATAATAAAATTTTGATTAGGAGCTATATCAAGCTGGGGGAAATGAGGGGGAAAAACTCCAACCACTTTTCTTTAAGATAACTTTAATTTCTGTGTGAAAAAGCAGCAACATATTGCAAATGGTTGGAATATCTGTTGGTGCAACACACATGTATTAGTGTCTGTATTATTTTGTTATTGTTCAAAACACTCTCTTGGTAGCCTGTTTTGCCTTCTGAGGGTAACTGACACCTAGTAATATTGCTCAAGTGACTGTCTAAATGCTCTCTGGCAGCAGTGCCAATGAGCAGCAGTCACACACAGTTAACCTCAAAATCTGCAAGCGTTTGTGAGTCAATGAAGCTTCTCAAGCTCGCTTTCATTGTCTGCCTTTGTCAAAGTCAGACGACATAAAGACCCCTGACCCTTCATGCAAGGTAAGAAAATCTAATCATCATCATCTGATCATTCACAAATGTTGTAATTACTTTCGTTATCCAGCATTGTGTTTTCTACAAAATGTACTTGCACATTGTTTGTCACAACCAGAAAGTTTGATCATGTCTGATTCACATTACTGATAAAAGTGCCTGCTCTTGAAAAGCGTGTTGGACATTTGCTGTAAAACAAATGATGTCTTGATTATCTTTGCCCCACTATTCAGAACAGAATTTTGGTTGTCATGTTCATGTCAGTCATGAGCTTCCAAAGTCAAGTCCACTTTGACATTCCCTATTGCTCACTACCTACACTGTGATATTGTTAAATAACTTCAGAATTGTCCTCCTGGCAGTGTTGGACTCATTTCCCCTCGCCTTCAATTAACCTTATAATCATGATCATCATTTAGAAAGGGATTTCGATTCTGCCGTTGGCAACTGAACACAAAAGCAGTTCCAAAAATAATTCACAATCCTTAAAGGAAAAAGGGAAAGACGATGGGGCTACTGTGTGCTACAGGTTGTTCTTTCATAAACAGCAGGTAAAATTTTAAAACCCTTGCTTGAAAACAAGCAACAGCATGAGTGTGTTTCTCACTATGGGTTATTTTGATGCAGGCACCTGGGCCACAACATGACCCTCCAACCACTGACTCCAGTCAACTGTGAAGGCCTTCTACAACCTGGCTGTTCTCTGCTTCAGCTGGACCGAGAGGTTCTCCTGTTTGGTCAGAAAGGCTGGCCAAAGCGCTCTTGTCCGACAGGAGTATTCGGGGTGCAATTTAAACATAGTGAGCTCAGGTTGAGAGCCATTTCTTTCTCCAATGACTCCTGCTACCTTCCTCCATTAAGATGCCCTGCTGTCTGTCGCCTTGACCCCTATGACGGACTTCCCGAGAGTTACATCATCCATGGTGGCCGCACCCCAAACAATGAAATATCATCAAGCCTCTATCTCCTTAGCATGGATAGCCGCGGCTGCAATCGTAAACTGACCCTCAAATGCAAAGAGAAGGAACTGGTTGGGGAAGTTCCTGGTGCCAGATATGGTCACACAATCAGTGTGGTTCAAAGCTGTGGGAAGACAGCTTGTGTATTATTTGGGGGTAGGTCCTACATGCCTGCAAAAGAACGCACCACTGAAAGCTGGAACAGTGTCATTGACTGTCCTCCTCAAGTCTTTTTGTTTGACTTGGAGTTTGGTTGTTGCTCTGCTTACACCTTACCTGAGCTCAGCAATGGACAGTCTTTTCATGTAGCTCTCGCCCGAGAGGACTGTGTCTACTTCATTGGTGGCCACTCTCTCAACTCTGACTCCCGCCCACCTCGGCTGTATCGTCTGCGAGTGGAGCTCTTGCAGGGCAGCCCGTTACTTTCTTGTGAGGCCCTGGACACTGGCATATCCATCTCTAGTGGCATCATTACACGCACCGGACCCACTCACGAATATATCATCTTAGGGGGGTATCAGTCAAACTCGCAGAAAAGAATGGAATGCAGCACTGTGATTCTGGACAAGAAGGGGATCCAAATTAAGCCTTTGGAACCACCCAAGTGGACGCCAGATATCCTTCATAGTCAAACTTGGTATGGTGGATGTGTTGGGGAAGTAAGCATCCTACTAGCTGTACCAACCGAGGGAAGACAATCCCAAATAGATAAGCATTACTTTTATCAAGTGACCTTCCCAGCTGAGGGACAGGGTCAAGAAGACGATGGCAGCCAGGGCTGTAGCCAAGACTTGACAGATTATGGTAATTCAACTCCTCTTGAAGACTCAGAGGAGCTCTATTTTGGCCGTGAGCCTCACGAGCTGGAGGACAGTAGTGAAGGAGAAGGCAATGCTTACAATGAGGAGGATGAGGAGGATGAATCACAAACAAGCTACTGGATTAAATGCTGCCTAGGCTGTCAGGTGGACCCCAACAAGTGGGAGCCATATTACTCCACTGAGCTTTCCCGGCCAGCTATGATCTTCTGTTCCAGGGGGGAGGAAGGACACTGGGTCCATGCTCAGTGCATGGAGCTCTCCGAGACAATGCTGCTGCGGCTTTCTCAGGACAACAAAAAGTACTTTTGCCTGGAGCATGGCGGACTTCCTCACCAGGAAACAACTCCACCTCGACTGACCATGCCTCTGAAGTGCACACCCATGAAAGCTAAGCGCAAAAGGACAGTCAAAACGACCAAGATATCTCCTGCAAAAAGAAACGTTTTCAGAAGGCTTTTCAACTAACCGTTTTTTTATGATGCTTGTTCTTGATGTATATATCTTTTCCCTGTTTACAGCGGAAAATGTAAAACAGAGATTAAATAAAATACTTTTAGGATCTCTGGACAATAAACAGTGATAATGAGAGAGTTGAGCTGTGGTGGAGAAACTGGGAGAAGTTCAAATTTAAACAATGAAGCCAGAGAAATTTGAGATTTAATCCCCTAGACCAGCAAAAAAAAAGTTGTAGGAATGAGTTAATGTGTGTGTATGTGTTGTGTGTATGTGCTTACTACAGACTCTCATACACAATGTGTTTAAAAAATACATTTTGTTATTTCAGTATATAATCTACAGTATTTGTATTTTGTCAATTTTTTTTTACTGTATTAAACTTACTTTAGGTTTATCATGTCATTCATTCATCGTTTCCAGCTTGCTCCGATTTCGAGTCATGGTTGTGCTGGAGCTGATCCCAGCTGTCAATGGGCGGACGTCAGGGTTCTACCTGGACGAGTCACCAGCTCATCACAGGATCACATTAAGGACAGACAACCATTCACACTCACATTCACACCTACAGACAATTTGGAGGTGGGAGGGAGCCAGACAACCTGGAGAGAACGCATGGGGAGAGCATGTAAACGCCACACAGAAAGATCCCAGGCCAGGAAGCGAACCAGGGACCTTATTGCTATGAGGCGACAACTGCAACAACGGTTGCCCCGGTTCATGGTTTTGTCAATTTGTAATGAAATTTAAAAAACACTGCAATTAAACCTTATATTATTACTGTATTTCTAATTAAATCACAATATTTACTAGTGACAAATCCCTATTTGCTATTGTTTCATTCTCAAGAACCGGAATCCTATCCTTTGAAAAACAATTTTTTTTTTCAATCCTTGTGAGAAATGTACCTACATTAGTTTTTAGAATGAATAAAGTATACCTGTCAACATAATGATGTCGATATATTTGTGTCTCTAACCTTCTAAAATTGAAAGGATCAAACATATCTGCAGAGGTTGTTTCTGAGTCGTACTTTAAGTGTACTTATCTATTGACATTTTTTAATATAATCTGTGCTGTCTACCATCAGTATTCCATTATATCTTTTTGAACAACCTATGGGTGACATTAAACAAAAAGGTCAGACTATATTGTCAGATTTCATTTTATTTAACCACAGGCATACAAAAGATACAAGTTGTCTGATAAAGAGAAAAACTGCACACAGTTGCTTTTGAAATCCATACATGAAGTATAGTAACACTTGAACAGCAAAATGCAAAGAAATTGTGTTGATGTAATCCGTGTGCCTATTGTTTAGAGTATGGAAAAATGTGCTGAATGATTCATAATACATTCCATTGGAAATGCAATTTATTACAGCAAAAATAAAAAGAAGACAAGTTGCAATGAAATAACTACTTGACAACATGTTACTTTAAACTTGTGACAACCATCTGATAAAATGTACATATTCTACAGCTGGCATATGGTTTAATCTATGATAGTAAAACAGAATCATAACATTTAATCAAATAGGAAAACAAAATTGCCTGTCACACCTCAAAAAGGTGAAAGCAGGAAAAGATAATATAATCAGTCAAACAAAGTTGCCAAAAACGTATTCAGATCTTTCTCTCCTATCTCTCCTCTGTCGTCATTCTGAGGCAAACATACACAGAGCTCAATAAAAATAATAAAAATAGAGTCCATAGAGTGTATTTTTCCACCCGCAAAAAAGGTCACTATATGCTTTATTATACATGTATCGTGAAGTATCATCTGTCCGGTGCTGTGCAAAAACTAAGAGAGATTAAAAAAAATTGGTTTAAAGTGACCTGGCAGTGATTCCACCTCTGAAGGACCTCACAATTTTTTTTCAGTAGACACTCATGAAATAAAGATCATTTGGGTCTCTGTGATTGCATTTTTTTTCTCCAGCTCAAATGTTATATAAACACCATGGCCACAAATGTCATCTTTTTAACACAATGTCCCATGACTTACAGTGCTTTCAACTACGTCCATAAATATCCTCAACATAAATTCATAAATGTGTCACATCCTTGCAATACTATAAAGTGTGCCATATTTCCCCTCGTATATATGAGGAGAAAGAAAATCTGTTTTACTCTGCTGCCCCATGGTTGCACTTTAATGCTTCCAACAGCCAACTAAATCACAGTTTTAGAACTTTGGAAATAGCAAGTCCTGTAATTATCTAATTAAAACAAGTCTTACAACAAATGGGCTTTTTGAAATGGCATTTTCTGCTCAGTAGCGCTGTTTAAAGTCAATGCAATGCATGCACACAGATTAGCTTCATTCTTACTAACTGGACTACCCAGGGCATATACAATAATAAGGTTATTTATCAATCTGGATTCTCAGGTGTCACATACAAAAGTCATTATCCTCCAGAGACATTTCCTCATCTTCCTGTGTATTCACTGGGTCAATGGTTACTTGTAGCCCTTTGTCAGAGTGCTTGTGAGCCTCCATGAGCTTTTGCAGGTACTTGGAGGTGTAGAGCCAGTGATGCTTCAACACGTCCTCAAGCTCAAATACCTTTGACTGACGTGCATTCATCTTCCGGAACCGCCTGAACAGCTTGTTTGCCGACTCATTTCCCTCACTAGCCCAGGCACCGATAGATCCATCTCTCTCTATGATTTCAGGGACATGGGCAAGGGTCTTGTGCAGGTAATTGGTTATCTTTCCATTGTACCTATATTTGAAGGTAGAGGAGAGGAGGTCAGCAAAGCGTTGGGAGTTAAAGCTGTAGCGGCACAGCTGGTCAGGGCACTCCTTGGCTGGGCAGGTGGTGCGCCACACGGGCTTCATCTGGAGGTAGAGCCTCATAAGCTCCCTCAAGGCCTCCCTCCTCTCCTCCGAGGGCACCAGCTCACACACCACCTCCACAGCCTCTAGTGTCATTAGCTTGCGGGCATAGTTACCATTCATCCTCATCACTGGTTTAAGCTTCAGCTTCCTCCTTAACTCTTTATCAAGGGCAGCCCTCCAGCTGCGCCGTTCTTCGCGGCTGGGATTGACCTTTTGGTGCACTTCACCAATTTCATCCTGGAAAATTTTGTAGAACTCAGTGGCATTGCCAATGTCACAGTGTAATGCATCTAGTGTGGACTGAGTCTCCAGGAATGGCTTGGCAGAAACTCCTTTCACTCTGTCCCGCAGCTCGTCTATAGGCTCAGAAAAGGGATTTGTTCTCCATATTTCATAACGTTCTAGGTTCTCATCATGGCTACGTGTAATAGAGTGTAGTACCATGTTTTCAGAGGCCTCAGCACGACTGGTGTCACACAGAGTGCAGATATAGGTGGACCCCGAGGCCTCCAGACCCTCCATTTCACGCACCATCTTCTCATCATATCCTGTACCCCTGAAGTGGAATCGGAAGGAGCGAAGTAGGCCACCGATGGATAGGATGAGTCTGCTTTCCTTCATTGCATTTCGTTCTGCAACTATAGGCCCCAGGACAGCTGTGAGTGTCTCATGGTCTGATTCATCAACAAACATGAGACAAAGGGGCTTGCAGGACAGTTCCGAGTTTGGCTTTGGCTCAGTAAAGATGGTTACAGCCTCAGTGTCACCATCTGGCAGGACAGAGATGGACATAAGAGTGAAAGAGAAACGCACAGCCTTCTCTGGGACAGCTGGCCCTCCACCATGCTTTTCACTAACATCACCCATACCATCACAAGATTCTTTGATCATGACACTGAAGCCTGAAGTGCAAGCACTGTCTTCCATCCTGTTCTCTCTCAGCCCCTCCACGATGTCCTCTTCCAGATCCTTTAGTGCTGACACGAGAGCCACATCATAGCGAAATCGCCGGGTGATGGTATCACCTGGTGAGTCGTCCAGTGAGGACACCCATCCAGAGAGCCCATTCATAATGCCTACATTTGAAGATGCGGAAACATTTTTTAGCGCTGGCTGCCATTCAAAATGGTGAAAACCAGGGAGAAGCTCCTTCTCTGCAGAACGGAGGGTGTGAAGGGGCTGAAAGATCTGGCGGCCACTGGTGGCTTTGACAGTCCGGTACATTTTATGATACTGGCTGCAGCTCAGGAAAGTGTTGACCCGGATGGCCAAACATACAGCAGGATGCAACCCAAAGCCTCTGCCTGCAGAGGGAGAAAGAGAATTAAACAGGGAAAAACTTTCAGTCACACTGTGAGAGAGGTGAAAGGAGAGGATTGAAACATTCACAGTGGCTTGAAACAGAATGCTGTATGGAACACGTACTCATTTGATATCACACATTTAGAGTTTTTTTACAGAGAGAAACACGGATCACAAACATGTATGTAGCATTGTCATGATTACAAAATCCAATATTTGCTAATTTTCCAAATGTTATAAGGGATAGAGGGTGAATCATGGAAACTGGAGAAAGTGATGAATTGGCTGCAGATGGAAACCGACACCAGCTGGCTTTGATTCCCAAGAGAGGAGCATGGTGCTGTCTGTGTAATTTGCAGATACAAGAGCTGCTGATGTTTTGATTCTAACAGCCCCTTCATATGAGTTGTTATTGTGCTATAAAGGGCGTGTGAGAATGAGAGACTGACAGTCAAGCAGAAAAGAAAGTGAGCGCTGGAAAAAGGGAATGGATGTGTCACAATGAGGCTCAATAGATGGTAGCCGATGGACTAGATGAATTTGGAAAGCTTTCTACTTGCATGTACAGAGGCCGAAAAAACATGCCTTTATCTCCTGTTATGAACTTTTCAACTCATTGTTATTTATCCAAGGATGGGTAGGCAGAAATATTGATTTCATAATACGGGTCAAAATTTTCATTTATTTGTGTCTCTCTTCTTCTGGCCAGTAAGACTATTACCTTGCATCATGACCTCCAGCTCGTCTGCCTGCCGGTGTTCATTCTCAGATCTCAGTGCAAGCAGAAACAGTGTCTGACACACAGACTTCACGTCGCCACCTTCCTCTTTGTCCGCAAACGCCTTCACGTGGTTCTTCAGTTCCCTCAGCCGATGCTTCTGGGCCCGACGAGTGAGAGACAGCAAATGCTGTCGGGGTCTTCCCCCTTTATTGGTTAGGATGTAGCTGTCAGGTGCTGATGACTGCTGTTCTCTCTCCTGTTTATTCAGATCGTGACCCAGACAATGAGCTTTAAATGAATCCAGTCTGACCCGTTGGCCACAGCTTCCTCTGGGGCAGAGCAAAAGCAGAGAATGCAGGACTAATAAAAAAGCTTTGGCAGGGTGGGTGAGGTCATCAGGGGTGCAGGGCAAGTTGCAGGAAGGACACTGAGGTCCCAGAACGTGGTTGTATTTTATGATACAGCTGCGGCAGAAGAGGTGCCCACAGGGAGACTGAAGTGGGTCAGAGAGCAGGTGGTCACACACCAGGCAGGTGAAAGAAAAAAGAAAGTCCACAGGGAGCTGCTCAGAGATCAGTTCTGTACTCAGGTGATCTTTCTGGCAGTGGGTGATGTTCCGAACCCAGTTCTCTCTTTGGATGCTGGGCGTCCTCCAGGCCCTGACCACAAGACCATTATGGTCTCCAAACGGTCTCAGAGCTCTCCTCTCACCAATTACAATAGAACTGAGCTCTGACCTGGGCCGTTTTGCTAAGCTGTGGGCTCTGGAAATAGTGTTTCTCCTCTTCTTTCTAGTCCTCTGCACTGATGTTTTCTTGGGTGAGCATATGTGGCAGAGGGAGTGGTGAGGTTTCCACTCAGGAACGCTTACACGAGAGAAGCTACACACCCCCCCTCCTCGTATGGCAATCATCCAACAGCGATGGCAGAAGGAAAGAGGATGCACAGATTCGGTGTCCTCTGTCACATCCACTTTAAAGACTTTTAGGATGATTTCCGACCAGTTTTTAAACTTGCAGCCCATTTTTCGTAGGGTATTCAGGCTTTCCTCCTCCAGCTCTGCATGAACATCATGAACTGGTCCTTTGACTTTCCTCAGGGCAATTCCACATAGGCGACAGAGACACCTTCATAGAAGAAAGAGTGTTCATTGCTATGTCATTGTTACAAATATCTATGTAGTAGAGTAAATATAGCATAAGATAGTGATATTCCTATACCTGAGGTTGTTCATGTGGGTGTCCATTTCTTGTAACTTCTTATCAACCCTCCAGCCAGGGCCCTCCACAATTTCCTTGCTTTTCCCCCCAAGGCACAATTTCATGACACTGCTTGGACCCACGTTATTATCCGACTGCGCATTTTGAGATGCAGGAGACTGCAAGATTGGTGACGTGGCTCCCATCTCAGGCTGTGTCTCGCTGGGCAGAGGTGCCTTCTCCATGGACCTCACTCTAAAGAGTTTAAGCTTCCACTGAGAATACTTGGAGTGAGGATGCTGGAGCTCGGCCGGCATAGATGATCTGGGGCCATCTGTCTCCATGATGTGGATTAAAGTGTAGATGCTGAGAGGAGAGGAGAGGAGAGGAGAGGAGAGGAGAGGAGAGGAGAGGAGAGGAGAGGAGAGTATGAAAATCTACAATGTCCAAAAAATATGCCCAATAGTGGACACAGGGGAAGGCAATTCTTATATCCCCAGTGGCATCTGACACAGCGAGGCATCAGACTAGTGAGCCCTGACTTTGAGTGCAACATTATACCATAAGTGGCATTTCGGTCTTCTGCAAAATGCATGAGATACACATCATCATCACTGAGGGACTCATTGTGATGTTTTTTTTTATGCAGAGCGTTTGCTGGGCAACCTTATCCCTTTAAAGCTGTCAATCTTTTACATTAGTAATTTTCCTGACTGGCGGGAGGATTGAAGCTCAGGAGCCTCAGACTGGCTTTTTAAATTCTGGATGGAAAAGAAATCAAGAGACCAGCATGCTCAATAAAAGATGACCATATTTTATCGCCTCCCATAGATTCCATTAGCAAGTGAGAGTGAGTCAAACAGTACTACAAAAGTATTAAGGTCCATGGCTGAGTCTTACCATTGTACACCTAATAGCACACACCCCGCAGCATCTTCCATCTATCCATCTTCCATTGCTTTCCAGAGAGGTTTGAATCTAGCAGTCCGCTTCCTTTCTTGGCTATCTGTGTACTTCTCATGCTGACTTCTCCTTTGAGACAGACAGCTGAGCCTGTGTGTGTGTGTGTGTGTGTGTGTGTGTGTGTGTGTGTGTGTGTGTGTGTGTGTGTGTGTGTGTGTGTGTGTGTGTGTGTGTGTCAGCTGTGTCACTGAACAT
>CAAKHB010002279.1:46431-67208 GCA_901007665.1 Aeoliscus strigatus
CATCTAGATGTTAACATGTATGTTTTTTTTTACTTTCTATTTTATGTATTTATCTTAAATGCACAAAATAACCTCATCCTAATTATCATTGATACAGTAAAACACAAAAACATTAGATGGGGCACAGTCAGACAAATATTGTGCAGATTTTTTCGGCCTGTTACCTGTGGCGGTCATGGTAAGGAGGAGCAGGGTGGTGGGGTAAAGCGCCTGTCTTGCCATGAGCAGAGAGCGCGTGTTGGAGTAGGAGCGCACCGTGTGAGATGTCCAGCAGAGGGCAAACACCATAGAGAGAACCCCAGTGCTCAGAGCCATCAGGAAGGACAGAACCCCAAATACTCTCTCTGCTTCCAGGGCTGCAGGACAAACACACACACACATACCTACATAAATACAGCATAACAGTCAACCCCGTTGTTCAGGAATGCAAGCAAATAATAAACAATAATTTGACATTGTAATCAAGAAATAAAAATACACCTGGTAATGTCACTTTACTGCGGGCTTATATACCAGAATACCAGAACATGAATTTAGGAGAAGATATCGCTGTGACTAAATATTCACTATTTATGTGAGGTTATAACTTAAAACAGATTTAAAAAAAAAGGTCATAAAAGGAAATAGTACTTTGATTTACTGTTGTTTGTAAAACAGTAAATTCGCATTTTACCATTAAAATATTATTTTGGTTTAAAAGTTTCAACATACAGTTGTATGAACCATTACAGAATAGTAATATAAGTGTATATATATTAATAAGTATATATATTTTGGTCTTTAACACACACACACACACACACACACACACACACACACACACACACACTGAAGAGCAGCACTCAAGCAATGTTGTCTGGTAGAGCTCTGTCAATCTTTCTTCATTCTCTATTTGCCAGAATACGGGGCAGATTGAAAGCTTAACCTTGGCCTTAGTCATTTTGTTTTATGTTGGTGGCATCATGATCATCTACTGTCTCTAGCTTTTGATTGAATGAATGTTTATTGAAAATAAAGATAGTCTTGACCATTTTGCATACGAAATATAAACAACATGGTGATGAATGTTGACCTTGAGTTTGGTTCTGTGGAGAGAAGATCAGGCTTGTTCAGTACATCAACCCTCAGTTCAACGTGAGAGCTACAGCAGATGCAAGGAATGTTGTTTGCTCAGAGAACAAGCTTCAACTTGTTCCTCTGCAACCACGTCTTTTCTCAGATATTTCTCTTAATGCTGATTCTCGCTACAAAAACTGGTGATATTTCCAAAAACACAACAGAAGGCAGGTGTTTGGACAGATGACTCATATTCAAGTGAAAGATGTCACAAGGTAAAAGAGACTTGCTGTTCACCATTGAAGACCATGCCCTCTTCTCTTTGAGCAACGTGGTCACTTTTAGTGTCATTCCACTCTGTCCATAGTCCTCTGTCCTCCAACCAGAATGGCGTCCAGACTGCGTAGCACACACACAGGCAACCTGTCAGCCCCACACAGGACTGGGCAAATCGGAAGCGACTGATGGAGTCGTCTAACTCGGGTAGCTTCATGTTTGCACAGCACTGACGTGAAACAGGAAACAACAGGTGGTTAATATGTCTAGCATTAGCAGGTACTTTAATGTTAATAAATGTATTGTCTTACCTCTGTTGTCAAGGAAAGTAAACGGCTGTCCCGTGCGAAAGAAGTGAACTTACACTACAAATGTTGCAGCTGGCGTTTACTAAATACTTCAAATACATACTAGCTGTCAACACCCTGACTCACAAACATCATGGAACAACCTTCCTTCTGTGTTACACCGCCCCTCGGCAGTGGAAACTCCCCCAGCAGTAGTTGGTCCTGTGTAATTTCCCATGTGTGACCCTGTAGGCTGTAATACTGAAAGTTCTCTCAAGGGCTAAGCGGTGTTTGAGGAAGCTGGGGGGTGGGGGTATAACTGGTCCATAATGAGCAACAAGCAAGAGGAAATTCAAAACACAGACATTATGGTGTGGTCAGGACATCATGTATGAAAGATCACTTGAAGAAAACCCACTCTCAGCTTCTCACCGTCATCTTTAGCTTTGATTATCTTTCCTGTTTGTGGCACAACAACCACGCTCTCTGCTTTCCTTTCTTGCAATGGGACTGCCACCCACAGCAAACCTGAAAGTCAGTTAAGAAGAAGTCTGACACTAAAACACCTTCAGAAACATTTGAAATAGCCTAATATTAAACTGGAGGAGGAGGGGAATGATAACACTGTGATCAGATGCAGACTTCATATCATTTTATTCACAGTTAAGTCATTTTATACAAAGTAATACATTTGGATATAATGAAGTGCATGTGATCAAGAATTATAGAGATGCACTCGAGAGGAGAACAAGGCTGCTTTTGGTTGGATTACATTAACATAAAAATTAATGAAAATCAAGGCCGCTGTGACGTGTTCCTGCAGTGCTCGTCTCCATTTGTCCTCTTCAGTCAGCTCTCAGCAAATGTTTCCTCTTCACTCCACCAAGACACTCATCAGATGTGACCTTGCATCAGGTGTTGATGTCAAGCGCTTCGCCGTGGACATAAGTAGAATTAAGAGGTGCAGCCTGCTGAAATTCGGCAGCTACATATGTCCCTGTTTATCCTGTAATCTCACTTTCTGGCTCTTTCCAACAGGGCCTTGAATACATCAAAAATCTCGACATCCTCCCTTGCAGGCAGTCCTTGTGAGTTTTTTTCCAGCCAATCTGAAGAGCGGATTTGATGCCTGAGAGTACTAATCAGAGAGTCCAGACTCTCTGCCGGCTTAGACGCCTGGCAGTCCAGCAACACAAACTCATCTGTGGCCAGCGAGGCCGTGTCAGGAACAGAGCTGTTCTCCTCCAGCTGGTCTGATGACTTGTTCTTGGGCAACGGCACTGAACTTTCAATTGTTCCATTGTCCACATCTACGCTGTCCTCTTTCACCGACTCTTTACTCCCATCACTGGCCTCATTGATGGGGTGTGAATCCAGGAATTTTTGTCCAATCTCTGCCAAGGCCTCCCTAATTCGCTTCATACCTGAAATGAACATCAGTGTTTAACATCAAGGAGCAGGATGAAAAAAATCAAACTTAAATGTATATAAACACTACATATAGTATATTCTACTGTATGTACAAGTGTAATCAAATTGAATGACTGACCAAGTTGAAGGTGCTGATGTTGGTCTGCAAACACAATGCGAAACCAGCCAGCAGTGGAGCATGAGAAGGCCTGACCACAGCTTAGGACCACCTTGTGTCTGAGGAAGCACCTCCACATGACCAGCTCCTCCTCAAAAGATGATTCTCGAAGGTACTACCAACACGGATGGGACACAGTAAGTCTACGGAACCACTCACACTGGCACAGCAAACATGAGTCCGGTGGTCTAACCTTCCTGAGATCAGCCCAGACATACAGTGCAGCAGGCCTGTCCAGGTACTGGATGCCCATATTCTGCAACTCTCCTGTCAGGTAGCGGTGAGCGGCTTTCAGTCTGCGTCTGTTCTCAGGCAAAAACTCCTCACTGATCCATTCTAGACAACAACAGTGATGATAGAGATGTAGACATTTAATGAGTTTCAATGAAACCATGCAAAGCAGCTTGCTTCGTGGATAGCTGAGTATACGTGTTGGTTAGAGAGCTGATGAAGATGATGTACTTTAGAAGTTGGTGAGTTGTGTTCAACTTAGATCTGACATGACTGCTAAAGCGTGCTTGCAAAAAGGATCGCTTATGCCTGGATCCATACCTCTGTCCTGCAGCAGTTGTGCTACCTGGTACTGCGTGCTCCCAGAGATACCGTGGAATGATCCCAGCTGGGCCAAAGCTTCCACAAGGTCTCTGTTGTAAGTATACAAAGTGCCTATTCTGATTCCTGCCATTGCAAAGTCCTAGAAGGGACCAGAGTAAGTAAATGAGTCAGAGCAGTGATTGCAAACGGTGGATATTTTATGGTAAGCGCTGGTATGAAATGTCACACACAATCGTAAAGTGCAGCACAGTACGTACCTTGCTCATCCCCCACATTATATGTGTCCTCTGTGGGTCGGGCAGACTGAAAAGAGGACGCATTAGCGGTAAAGAGAGTGTCGACAGCCATAATTGTCATGATGATGCGTCTAATAGGGTAATCATGCAGACGAAAGGTTAACGGAGTACCTTTCCATACTGAGGACACTGTGAAATGTGGCAGACTCATCAAAGACCGTCAGCATGTAGACTTCGTCTACAATAGCGTGGAGCTCATTTCTGCAGCAGGAAACAATGTAAACCAGAACAATGCACCATAAATAAACCTCAGGGTCACATAATGAATAGCTGTCTATGGCATAAGATGCAATATGATGGTTCCTTCAGTGTCTTATGTCAGCGTGAAAAATGTGGTTTATGGTTACAACAGTTCAGGGCCTGTGAGGGTTTATAGAGGGAACCACTTTGCCAATATCATTTAGAAAAACAATACATGATGGAGACTCTTCTGTATCAGTCAGGACAATGTGCTGCCGGTTAAGACGGGCGATATAACTCCGTCATGCAGATGTGCTTACACAATCAAAGTGAGAATTACAGCGTGAGACGGTAACTTAGGTACAATAAAGGGGGAAAACGTACTTTTTGGCAAACTCCAAGAAGGATATCATCTCCTCTGGGGTGTAGATTTCAGCTAGAGGATTGTGTGGATTCATCAGTATAACAGCTCGAATGATTGTCCCCTGAAAGAGACAGTTTCTTAACCAATACGACCTGGCGCTGACTCAAAAGCCTTGACCACCTAAACCCACCCAAGCCTTTAAATCCCTTTGATATATCTTTGTAAACAGAAGAAAAAATGCACTCATAAATAACCTCTTGTTTTGCCCTTTGCAGACCTTCCTCTAGTTTATCCACAGTGAGATGGAAGGGTCGGTTGTCTGCAGCACCAGCCTATGAATAAAAGCACGAAATGTGAGCTGAAATGTACAACCAGCTTGTACGAGAAGATACACACCGCTGGTAAGGTTTAATGCTACTGAACATGTAATCTGGCACAATATCTACATACGGGACATGTAAACACACAGATACTGAGGGTAACTCAGGGTCAGGGTTCCCACCTCACAGTCGAGAGGAACATGAAAAAGTCTGACGTCACTATACAAATGCAGGTCCTCAGTGATAACACCGTAGAAAGGAGTGGGGATGAGAATGGCATCTATGGGGGGGGAAAAAAATAAATGAAACAGTTACACAAACTATGTAATTATAAAAGTCATCTCCTCACAAAAAAATAATTTCAACAAGAAACTGAGGCCTCACTCGCATTTTACAGCAATTTACACAGTATTAAAATGATGACAATGACAAAAAATTTTTTTTTTTTTGTATTAAAGAGGCCAGTAAGAATGTGCTGTCCAGCTGTCCACTTTATACCAATGACCTCTTTGGGAACCTACCTTTGGGATCACAAATTACCGCAGCAAGACATGAGAAGAGGGAACCGCAGCCATTCATCACCACGACCTGAACAAACACACCCAGGGTGTTACGGAAGGGAAGAGCCTGTGCTACAAATGCATCTGCTAAGAGCATTTCAATACTTTGAAGGTAGTCTAAAAGTTAAAAGACAGGCACATGTCAGCATTTGATATCTATTGTCTAGTGCAACAGCATAAAAGCATAAGTAGTAAGTTGACATAATTTTTGTCATAAAAAAAGCAGAAAATGTATTTGTAAAATTTCTAATTACACAATTTGACATCATGTGTAAAAAGTAAAGCCTATTCTTCCTGGACACGTGTGTGTGTGTGTGTGTGTGTGTGTGTATACCTACAGTATTCTTCTGTCTTCTGTCTGTACTCTGGACACTTTAGATATTGCCTCATTCACCCCCAATCTCTAATATGCAAAGTGCAGTCATAGTAATATTGTGTGTATTTAACTTGGACACATTCAACTGAAAATTGTAGTTAACACAGAGTGAATTATATGTACAAATGAACTATTTTTGTTTTACATTTACTACATCTGCAGCTGTTCTCCATAACAGTATGTCAAAGTTGATGTTCTGGATTCATGTAGTTGGAGAATGGATGAAAGAAAGAAAAAAATACTGTATTTTCCAAAAAGGGTAATGAGCAATAAGCCTCACTCACATTGTCAGCTTTCAGTGGCTTTGGAGAGCAACAGTAGTGAGTCAGGAACTTGGCAACCTCCTCCCTCAGGCTGAAACAGAATGAGATGAAAAGGGGGATCCATGATTACATTTTCAAAATTAAATTTCCAGGCTAAACACATGACAAATGTGTGTTTCTTTAAAAATGAAAAAAATACCACGACAACTAAACACTGTAATTCCTTACAAGGTGTGTCCCCTCCAGTCTGCGTACTGCAATAGCTGTGGGTCAACGTGCAGCATGTCAGGCTGGGTGAGCTGCAGCAGAGACACTAGTTAGTATGGGCAGAATGATCTAATGCATTATTTAGTTTTCACTCATTGGAATCAAAATGTGACTGCACTTTTAATCTGACCCGCTTCTGAAGAAGATCATAACAGAGTTTGTTTTCACTTGTGCCCATGTTGATCATGCCCTGAGAGGAAGGGAAATGTTAAAAATGTTTCCATTTGTCACTTTAGACAGTTGTGACTAATGTTTAAAGGACATACTCACATTTGGATTGTCTGTGTCATGATATCTGTCCATTCCATATTGTGCATAACCTTCCTGGAGAATGCCTTGGTGCTTTCGGATGGAGTTACCTCGCTTGGACAGGTACACACTATGACCGGGTGCTTCTGCACCAATCAGAGATGCTGAACCACTCTCAGGCATTTTGCAGGCTTTGACAGATGCACTCGGTTTGGGCTTTATTGTCTCCTTGGAGGAAACAGCCCGTGCCATACCTGCTTCAAAAGGTGGCTGAGATAAAGATGGTGAGACGGAGGGGTCAGTGGTGGCTGTCACTGATGCTGATGAATGAGCTGGAGGTGGTACGGAGGGGCCAGTCGTTGCTGTTGTCGAGGCCGGAGCACCCTGTCTGACAGCGACCAATGCCCCCGTCAGCATGCTGAACAGCTGAAGCTCATGCTGGCGCTCTTGTTCCGCCCTCCTCTCCTCCCGCTGTTCCCTCCGCTCATCAGCCTGGAACTCCTTCTCCAGCTGAGCCTCCTCAAGGGAGAGGAGGCGCTCTTCAGCTGATTGCTGCCAGCTGAGGAAGCTGACCAGAGCTCTATCCAGACACCCCTGACTGACACACCTAGAATTCCCATGGCCACATGTCGCTTTGCCAGCCCGACGACGCTTCCTCTGCCTTAAAGAAGCCGGAGGAAGAAAACCATCCCGAGAGGTCATCTCAGGTGTGTCATGTGGCGCGGGACCACTCTCAGATTGGGTGGCAGAGTCTGCAATGTTCAGGTCCTTAAAACCTGGGGACATGAGGAATGTCAGACATTAAAACGGACTTTGAGGGTCCTGAGCACATAACACATTAGGAGACTGACAGCTGCCCAGATCATTTCAATAAACAACCTGTAGGTGAAAGCCTTGCATTGCTGGAGCTTTCTCGTTGACCCAGCGCATCTTCCGGGCCCAGTAAAGACTGACCATCAGTTTCCTGATCATTGCCTGATCCATAGTACATCTCTGGGGGTGGAACATCAGAGTTCAGCATGTGCTCCTCAATGTCTTCACATTTAATACCCAGTGGATCTTCTGGTTTAGGAGGATGACCAAACAGAAACCCTCCAGATGAGGCTGGACCAAAGGACCCAGCTGAAGCTCCTTGAATATATGACTCACTTCCACTCGGGCTCTGGAAGACCTGATGAGCTACCACAGTGCCACCTAGGGAGGAGTAGGTGATGGCGGGACGGTTCGCCAGCACCCGATCCATCACGTCATAAAACTTCCACGATCTCATTTTGTAGTTGTCCTTTATTCGTCGGTACTCCAGCTTCATCTTCTTGATCTTCTCGCGACACTGTTCGCCCGTGCGATAGATTCCCTTTTCACGCAGAATGTTTGCAATGCGATCAAACACACGCTGGTTGCGCAAAGAGCTCTCCAGCTCAATCTGGACGGACTCATCTGACCACAGCTGGAGCAGCTCCACTATCTCCTGGTCGGTCCAGTTGCTACCTCGCTCATGCCTCCTGCCCCGTGAGTCCATCATCTTTCAGTTCCAGGGAATATCTGCTGCAACACGGGGGGGTCGACATGGAAAGGAACAGACTGTATTCATGTGCTACATATAGTGGTCACCAGACTTCTCAAGTTAAGACAGCGAACCGATGCTGTCTGTTATAGTTTACAGATGTTCACCACTTACAGATGTTGTATGTTATGGTTTCCTCTCACCGTCAGTCACAACGACAGTTCTTCGCTCTTGCACTTTGTTGACGTGTCATTTTGAACCGGTCTACATCAGATAGCCCAAAACGTTGCAAAAATGTACCAATCATTCTCAACAACAAATCTGTCGGAAGTTGGTGGAACAGGGGAATGAACATCTACATCCGGGTTGACGGCACATGCGTGCTGTCCTTATTCCGGGATAACTTTGGTCCGTGTTAAAAGGGAAGCCGCTGAAAGCGGGCTGGATATCACGAGCCAGATACTACCATGTGAGGAAAGTAAGACTGGGGGTGTTATAGCGCCCTCTAGCGTGCAATATGGATTCGTTCGTGAGTTTAGCTCGACGACTGCCCAGTAGGTGGCGGCAGAGCTTTATCTACTACAGCGGTGGAACTTTGCTTCTTGGACAAACGGGGGCGTTGTTTAATACACAGGCGTGACCCGACTCAACCACGTACTAATAAATTAACGACTGGTTGAAACGACTGTAATACATACTTACACCAATCCATTGTTTTATCTTTGGCTTTATATAGTCGAAGATCATATAATTATTTAACTGCATACTATAGTTTCCATGTAAAGATGACTTTTAAAAGGTTTGCCTCAGAATGTTGTGGTACGCTATCTGTGTGTCCCGCCCCTCCCAACAATTACGGTGCTTCAAATCAAGCACACTTAGCCCTCCAGTCGGCTCGAAACATGACGTACTTCCTGGACAAAGGGGTTTGAGGCATTTTGTTGTCATTCTCTTGGGTCAGCAACGTTACACGGCTTCCATCTCTTGCTTTCTCTCCTCATGCCTCTGTATCTACTTTGCGTGTGCCAGTTATTAGCCGCACACGTCAGAAAACACGAAGGACACATTAACTGACTGAGGGCAAAATGCTGCGGTAAACTGGGAAAAAATACATAACGGCGAATGGAGGAGTTGATAAGCTACATGAGATGGGACAGTTGAACAGGACACTTTTCGATAATGGGCGTGTACGAACATCAGTGTTTTGTTTTTCTTTTTTTTATCCCTTCGACCAGGTAGTAGAGCGTCGGATTAGCCGTCGGACTGGATGTAAGTTGTAAAGCAGCTGTAGGAGGAATGGGAGTCTCCGACCGGAGGGAAGAGACGAAGATGAGGAGCAGTGACGTTCCTGTTCGTGTTGGCATGTGACTGCAAGGGTACGAGTGATTTATTCCTTTGTTTTGAGTTGAACCCACAAGTGTCTCAAATGCCGCTTTTCCACTACACGGTTCCCGCACCACTCGCCTCGACTTCTTTGCGTTTCCTTTGGGGATAGTACCTGGTACTTTTGTGTCAAGTCTTCGCTGCTGACAACTGTCACCGGTCGTTTTCATGCATTCTCTACAACGGGCTTGTTTGTGAGACAGCTATGGTTTAGAGTCACGATTTATCCCTGGTTCTGATCCACAGAGCTTCCTCTCTCTGAGGTTTGTCGCTGGTAAGTCACTGGCACGTTTCATCTTGTATCTGCAGTGTTTTGTGCAGCATAGCGCATCTGTCAATTAAGATGATACCGCTTCATCTGCCATTCCTCCACATAGTGTTTTCCTGTGTTCACTCGCCTTGACATCTCCCCTTCCAAAACAAACAAACAAACAAAAAAAAAAAACCTTTATCTGTGCATATTGCTGATTACTGACTGCTCACAATGGGCATTCACGTTTTTTTTTTTCAATTCACGTCTGAGTCATAAAAATGTATTAATTTAGTGCGCTATTAGTACGCACAAATGGACTGTTAACACACCATTTAAACTAGTTGTACATTGTAGGAACACTGTTAAATACTTCAAATAATTGGCTCTGATAAACTACAATTTAAGCAACTATTTTGGTCAGTGCATCTTTTTTTTGGGGGGTGGGGGGTGTAGTCATTCGATTTTGTTGTAAATAACGAATTCCTTATCCCTGTCTGGTTTATAAGGATTGTAGTGAACAGTCCTAAATGGAAAGGGAACAATAATTTCCTCATATTGCATTTCACATGAATAAAGCTTGAATCTTATCTGAAACGTTGTCATAAAGCCTTAAGAAATTAGATATAGAGACAGCCGTCCTGATCCGTAAAACATTGTCAGCTCATGAAGAATTTTAGTAATTTCAAATGAAATTTATCTACAATTCTGTCAAATCAGACATGGAATCTTAAATTCTTTGCATATCGCAGTGGTTCTATCCAGACGTCCGTTTCAGAATGCAGTGACTTTAACTTTGCAAATTAAACATAGCGTGTCTCCTCATCCCCTTCCCTGAATCCAGAATAGTAACACGTGTGGCATTTCCCTCCCATCAACTGAGCCTGTCCTGGCTCACATTAGTGTTGTTCTTCAGAGTCCATGTTGATCACTGCTCTTACATGAATATACCTGCTGCACACAGCATGTGGGTGTGAAGCCAACGGACTTCACACGCTACAGGAGAAATAGTCCCGGTCACAGGCACATGCATTCAAATTTATTTGATTGAAATCGTAAATTGCAGCCTACTATGCAGTTATGTAACCCCCCAGTTTCACATAGCAATTGCAACTGCGATCAGATTAACGTCCACTACTTGTGCTTATCATTTTCCAATTCTTACATCCACACAAAATCAGAAAACCGAAAACAAATGGAGAGAGATGTAGAGAGATAAGCTTGTCAGCAGTATGTAAGTCTTTGGTGCGCGAGAAATCACAACCTGGTTCATGACATTTGCATAGACGCCCTGCATATGTTTGCAGTACGATTCTAAACTGACAAGTAGCTTCCTGCAAACTGCCTACTGACACACCGATTTCTTCTCCATACACGAACATATGCTTGGAGTGTCAACTGGTGAGCAGTGCACAGCTGAGGTAGGTTGGTCGGTAGGTCGGCTCGTTGGTAGGTAGATAGTAGTAATGCCATCCAGTGATTTCATCTTCTTGGCTCTTGGACTCGAAACAGCGGGAACTAAAATAGATCAGCCTAGAGTGGCACTCATTCCCTCTCACTCCACAATGTAAGATGATCATCATAAAACTCACATCCAGCTGGGTACCTGTGACCTGAGTGAGCACGATGTAGTGCACTGGCTTTTGCAATCACACTTTCACTCTTCTTCACAGGCAGGGGTGCTTAGGTATCAATAGTACTTTACTGATGCTGAAGATCATCTCTGTGCCCTGGCTTTCTTTGAGGGTGCAGCCTACAGCACACAGTGGGTGTTGATTCATTATTTCAGATTTCAGGGGGAAAGTTAACATGTTACCAAGAGAAATGGTTATGGATACGGTTTGTGTGTGTACGCACGCGCGTGCTTGACTTGACCATACGAATGTTTGTCCATACAAACCATACAAATGTTTTTTCTCATGTATTAGATATATAAATGTTGGCATTATATATATATACATACACACACACACACACACACACACACACACATATATATATGAATAGAATTTCGCTCTCCACAAAGATGGTCTGGGTTTCAAGAACAGTAACACACTAAAACTCAGCTCCCAGAAAATGACCAGGGTCATATAGTTGGTTTTCCACTCAGAATAGTCCTCGCCAGGGTCGCCCAAAGAAGTTTAGTCTTCATGTTCGAGGTCACATCCAGACGTTGGCTTTATAATATATATATATATGTGGATACATGAGTGCTGCCAGCATTGCTTCAGAGGTTGCAGAAGCAGGAGGTCAGCTTGTCAGTGCTCAGACCGTTCGCCGCACATTAACACAGTTGTACTCACACAAAATATTGACACACTTAGGGCACACTGTTCACTCAGGGGTTACTATCTTGTGAGATACTCTGTGTGGGTGTGTGTGTTATATGGATGGTAGAAGGTTTGCAATGCAGAATATTTTTGATCAATTTCTTGGCTGTGTGTTCTAAGCTGTTCAAAAAGAATATGATAATGTATGCAAATATCTCTGCACACACGAGCAAACACATGAAATAATGATCAGCTCTCAGCTGTGTGGTTCATAATATGTCTTGAAAGCCAGTGTTCCAACAGTTCCCCAGGGCTTCATGGCGATATGTAAGCAGTTCATGTACATTAATTGTCGAGCCATTTTAATTTTCATGACGTGGTGAAAAGCATAAAGGGCTTATTAACACAGAAGGTTTTGTTGCAACATAATCTTGTATTAGCTTGTTGTGGTGGGCTGGGGATGAACCGCATGTCTCGGTAACTGAGGTCATGATGTTGATGCATCTTAAAACTAGATGTGTCTTTATCCTGATCTACTAAGCAACATTTTAAAGTCTGTCACAAACTCAAAACAGCAGGTGCTGAGTGAATAATTCAGAGCTGTCATATAATTTTAGCATTCTGTAGGTCACTTATCACCCTCTGTATTTCCACGAGCTCAGCTGAAAGGTGGACATTTATCTCATTCTTCAGACTTTGATGTATATTTTAGGAATAACCCGAATAACCCGCCTTCCACCAGCCCTTCTCTTTGCTCCTCTTCCCGAGACAGGATGTTTTAAGCATGGTGCTGTATGGGGAGTGCTATGAACCGCCTCGTCCTTCAGCCCTGTCAGTGACAGCAGACCTCCTGTGCCCATTTTCGTATCAACAGCATGGCGCCTAATGAGCTCAGAAGAATTGCTCCACAGGAAGCACAGCAGCCCACCTCTTTCCCCGCACTCCAATCCCACCTACTCCAAAATGCTTAAATGCATCTGTGACACCATAGATGTATTCAGTGAGACTCTCCTCTTTGAAAAATTTGAATGCACATTATAAGGAATCATTTTTGAGGTTAAAAAAAAAAAGCTCAATTCAAATCTTAAAGCTGGTGGAAAAATTACCATTCACATTTTGCAATAGTGGATCATGCCCAGATTCTAAGTAGAGCTTCAGAATGCAAAAAGAATAAACAGGAGAGAGAGAGACAAAAATGAGTGTAGGCATTCATTCATTCATTCATTCATTCATCCATCTTCTCCTGCTTGCTCCGGTTACGGGTTGGGATTGTGCTGGAGCCGATCCCAGCAGTAGCGGGTGAACGGAACAGCAGGGTACAATCTGGACGAGTCGCCAGCTCATCGCAGGGCCTTAGTGTAGGCAATTTATTTCAACTAAACAGGCTGTTCAGCTGATCAGACATTCTCTACTTGCAGTCTGGTTCTGATCCACCTGTGCTTGTGCACATGTGCTTGTAATCCCCCCCCCATTATTTATGTGAAGTCATCACAGGTCTTTCCCTCTTGTAGAGTAGTAGTTTGTCGCGTATGTTGTTCGAGATTTCAGAATGAGGTGGAGTTTGATAGAAACCAAAAAAAAACCACATAAAGGTTCATTTGGATCTTTGACTTTCTGACCGACAGGAGACATGTTGGTGAGAAATGGCAGATACATCTCATCAGCGACAGGACTGTCTACACACAGGGGGTAAAAGTACTGAGCAGCTGGTGCCAGGAAAATCAATTTTGCTGGTGATTCTCTTCTCACTCTCCTCTCTACATCGGTGATGCTGAGGTTGAAAGAGTCAGCAGCGTCACATTCGTCTGAGTGAACATAACGCGGGGCATTTCCTGCTCACTTCCTACTGACACTGGTCAGAAAAGCCCACCAGCGGCTCTATTTCCTGTAGAGACTAAGGACGACATGAACTCCAGCTTCCTTACAAACTTCTGCAGGTGCACCATTGAGAGCAGTCTGGTATGGAACATGCCGAGTCACAACCAGAAAACTGTCAAGAGCAAATCGTTGGGATCACTCTTCCAATCCCTACAGGACATTATAACGATCGATGCTTGTAAAGGGCTCACAGCACCATCCAAGAATACAGCCACACTGCAGTTTGAGAGCTGGGGGCGGCATGGAATTAGCCAGAGGCAACTACCTTGTAACTTTCTATGCAGGGAAAACCCTCACAGGGTGACACAGTGGTGCAGTGGTTAGCACTATCGCCTGATGGTGAGTGCAAATCTGTCTTTCATGTGGCCCTGATGAGCTGGTGACTCTAACGCAACCAGGACCTGAATGAACTAAAACCATGATATTAGTCCTTAAATTCTGAGTGTTATCCTTGGAAGAAATAATTCAATCTCTCCTTTTGGAGAAAGCAGCAGAAGAGCACAGATATAGTTCAGTGTAAAGTGGCACAGTGCCATCAAGGTGGTGGGATCAGCAGTGGGCCCGGGCATGTACCGTATTTCTTTTCATCTCTCTTAGAGTAAACTGGCACACGTTCCCTTCCCACACCCTCTCATTCATTTTCTCACTCATTATCTGTAATTCAACACAAAGCTTTTCTTTTTATGTGTCAGTTACGCAGGGAAATACGAATCAAAGGCCCCACTTACCCCCCCTATTTGTACGGCAAAATAAGGGTTTGGTTGAATAATTGTCTTACTTATTTTATAATACTTCTCTGCCTCAGACCCTTTTTATGGTCGTGTTGAGCTCATGCATTATACTTTCCTGTACTACCTATGAAGCATTATTAGGATGTGCTGTTTAATTTGTGTTGTTTTTTTTTTTTTTTCCTGAAACTGTCCGGCCCAACAGCGACCCAGTTAGAAGGCCATGGTTGTCTTTGACGCCGTATCTGTGTTCTCATGTCTAGGCCACTGATCTACTTTGCTGCGGTAAGGCGGAGGAGCTCCTCTCTGCTTGGGACGCAGTGAAGGACGGATAGGATACCCTTCCCCTGTGAAGTGTCCCCCTTTTCATGGATGCCAGGGTGACCCAACTGCATGTATGGGCAATTCTTGTCCTCCTCACAGCAGAGCTGAAGTGGATTTATGCTGCAGAGGTCTTCACCAACACTTGGGCTGTCCAAATCATTGGTGGGCCTGAGGAGGCTGACCGCATCGCCAAGGAGCATGGTTTCATCAACCACGGCAACGTAAGTTCTGCTCTGTGTGTTTCTATGAGTTTTTACAGAACAGTTGTGTCGACAGTGTTCCAAAATAGCTTTATAGCTTTGGGGTTTGAATTAGGCCACATTTTGGTTGGGCAATCTGATTTATTGAGCTGTTGTGATACACAGTTTACAGATGAGGCAGGAAAAACAGAAAAGTGTGAAGAGAAATAGATGTGACTTATTGTTCTTTCTGTTGCCTGTTTGGTCCTTTGAATATTAAACTATTTCCAAGCGTTTCTATATTTCTGCTCAGTAGGTGACGGTTTTATTTGTGCTTCTCTTTGGTCCCATCTTCCCGTTTTGCTTGACTTGAGACTCGAGTTCATTTGCATGTGTCTTTGTATAACTGTCTGCGTCCTGCACACGCCAGTTAACAGCCGTCTGGATTAATATGTTCTTTATATTCACATCCCGCTTCTCCCTGCACATAAAGAGGGTTTTATGAGAGGCTGAAAAATAAATTCAGGCACATCTTTTTATATCTCTGTTAGGTCGAAGATAGAGCTTTACGTTGAGTGCCAAGCCAGTGTTTTTGATTGTTTTCGTGACTGCTTGGAGATTAGTCTGTCATTGTTCATTAGATGCTCCTTGAAGGTCCACTGCATAATGCTAAATTGTTGCCATGTGACTTTACATTGAGCTTCTCTGAGGGGCATAAATTACATTCTGTGTGAGTTCACTGATTATTGATTCATGTGCTATCGTCCAAAACTTGTTCCGCCGTAATGGAATCTCTTCATCTCTAACTGTACCTGTACATTTTAAATAGGGAATCTCTAGCCTGAAAAAATGAGTAATGTGAAAGATTTAGTATTCTGCTCAGAGACGTAGGTTATGAAGCAAGACAAAACCAAAATCTTTCTTCCTCTCATTTCTCTGTCATGTATTTCCTCACCTAGAAGTCTATGTTTATTCAGTTTATCCCTCTTTTCCTCACTCAACTGCAAAGACATCTCCAGCCTCCTTTCTGTCTGTATTAAGAGCACTCAATTAATGAAGAAGAATGGATATGTATGACTTTATTATTACCCACTTCTGATGAGTGATCGCATCGAGTTTGGAGAGGGTGGTATGGATAATAAAATCTGATTAATCTGCCTCCAAGAAAATAAGAAATGACAGCTATGAGGGTGTGTGGGAGACCTCGCCAAAAAAGAACAGAAAATCCAGCATCTAATGCAGTATGGCATCACAGACTGAAAGGCATGAGCCTCGCACAACTGAAAGGGTGAAACCGAGTATTATCTAGCGTCTGGAAATGAATATTCTCCCAGTACTTCTTCAGTCATTGTTTCCTGAACACCCAAACAGGTTTTATTTTGGTCGATGGCCCCTCAGTGGGTGCTCTAAGAGGGGGTTGGTGTGTGAGCTATGTGCTGTCCTCACTCTGACAGTACAGTGTTTCTAATTCGAGGCTGGGGGCTTTCAAGAGGCTTAGTCATTTTTCTGTCATCCTTGGTGGTTCTACAGGGCACATGAAAAGGTCAGAGAAGGTTATGTGTAATCACCTGGTAATGGGATTTTTATCTCTAATGTGATTATGGGATCATCACTGAACTGATTATTTGTTCATTCCAGGAGTGTAGTGAGCCTTTTTGCAGATTTGCTCATTATCTTTTAGCCTAATTTGGTTTTATTTTGCTTTAGGGACAGAAAGACTATTTGCGTCTGTGTTTGTACACATGTTCGGTGGAGGAAAGGAAAGTTGTAGCCAGGGATGTGCCGATCGGATCATGTGATCATAATTGTCAAGTGCAGAATGTAATTAGCTGTTTTTTGTTTTTGTTTTTGTCTCTCAACTGGCTCTTTTGGTTCAATTGATTGCACCCTTTTCAAGATACAAACACCATTGCAGATGCAATTAACCGTGTTGTACACATAAACATGGTGAGAGCAGCACACAAAAACTGCAGCTTTGGGTTGGGTGTTTTGCTCAGGGCACAGCTGTGATTGTTCGGGCAGGATGTTCCAGATAGTTTTTAATCCTGGGATTCATCTGTCAGGTTAATTGTCTCTCTGTCAATTGCTCTTTTACTTTTATCTTCCTTGCACATGCCTGCGATTGGAAGGTGATTGTTATTTTGTCTGCATGATGACTGGTCAGCTGCAAGCTTCATGCTCACTTTAGAATCTGCTGAAAGGAGTCTCAATCCATAGTCGCCCATTCTCTCTGGTGCTTCTCTTTGTTCCATGCTCGTACTTCACCACATACTACTCAGTACGGCACCTGCAGTGTTTGCTGTCTTCTTGTCCCCATAGGACCTGGGAGGGAAAATAAAGACCACATTAAACAAAAAAAAAAAAGCAGTGGAGCTTTTTCTTTGTCACAAATGAATCTCAGTAGAAAGTCTGCAGTGGTGCTTATTTATTATAATGGTGCCAAGAGAGTGCTACACAGCAGAGATCTCACAGAGACCACAGTACTTCTTCTTCTACATACTATTGTCCTAACCCAGTTTGAGATGGGGTTTTTTTTGTCTTTGTAAACACTTTTTTCTCGTTCTCTTGAATGTGAACAAGCTTTTAAAAAGTTACTTGACATATTCAATAATGAAGACGGTGGTTTCAGATTATGTATGTATTGTATGATTTTTCAAATGAATTTCAAGTACTACTGTCCTTGATGTCAGCAAACATTGAAATTCAATATAATGCCACCGAGCATCACATCAGTTTAGTTTCGAGTTGTAATTTATGTACCTAGTTAACTTGCATCGTAATACATCCATCTTTGAATTCCATCTTTTTAGTGATTTTCAGTTTAAGCCCAGAATCTTACTGTATTCAATGGATTTGATTCCAAATATGAATATTAATTCAGAATGACAGATCAGTGCTGCCCTAATTTTTGTCTGTAACTGCAATTCCCACACAGTTCACCGTCATCTTCAAGCTGCTCAACCCGGACTCCAAAAATCTGTCTTTGTCCTTGTGTTTCTCCATTGTTTTCTCTCCCCTCTTTCAGTTGTCCTCTCCCTCCCTTTCTTCATCAATTCGTCTTCTACAGTTCACGTTATTTCAGTGTTTACCAATCCAAGTGATCTGTGTGTACTCATCCCAAAGCTCTCGTCTTTTAATGCACCACTTCATTACACCACTTTTAGCTGTTTCTAAAAATGTCTCCTAGAAATGGGTTGATGCTTTTCCAGCTACCATTAATGAGAAGGTATTTTTAACTGGATAGTATTTGTCCTATAAAGCATTCTCTAGTCTCTCGGTCTGCCTGCTAACAATGGAGAGGCAACAGCCTTTTCATATATGCTATATTATCTATATAATAACATGAGAAAGGATGTTGTTGTGAAAAGGAAGGGAATGATGGATTGATCTTAGAGTCATCCGAGCACATTTCACCATTAGGGTGAATATTTGTGTGAATTGGTGTAACTTTGTTTTGTAAGAAGGCTTTTGTTCAGAGGGAAAAACACAACTAAACCATGACTCGTCCACAAACCACAATTCCAAATCCAACCACAAACCACTTACAAACTTCACTTACACAGCTGATGTCTGTAGTACTGTAGTATGTAGAATGGTGAAATTCTCGTGTACAGCAGCCATTAAATAACATAGACAGTAACAAAATCATGGGGGAGTCAACAAATGAATTTTCTTACTTTACAGAAAAAGCAGGTGTGTGTGCTATACAGGGCATTTCCATAATAATGAGGAAACTGATTTTACTTTTCAACTTATTTTTTGAGATACTAAAAACAAGACAAATGACCTTTCTCTCGCAGGATACACCAATCCCTTCTGTGTTTCAGGAACTGTGTAGGCAGGAGGTGTATATGAAAGTGAATGAAAGCAAAGCAGTTATCAAACAGCACCCAAAAATATTTTCAGGAGAACGTATCTGCTTCTTGTAAAGAACAGAGAAGGGAGGGAGAAAAAAAGTCTCAGAGGAGTACAGTGCATAAAGGTTCTGCGGTGTAACAAGTGCGTGGCTGTAAATGTGGAAGTATGACCTTTTGAGGCAAGCAGAGACATAAAATGTCTGCAAGACTGGAGATACCAGGCCGCTCCCTGAAGTGTGACGCAGGGTCAATTGCAGACTGATACGGTTTAGAAAAGACAAGACAGAGAGTGATTGCAAAATAACCAAAGCCAGTTCCCCTCTCTAAGCTGGTGGATTCGTTTTTCATGGAATAACTGTTTTTGCTTTATCCAGTCCCATTATACATGTCTCAGACACAAGTTTAACACCCATGCATGACTGTAACCGGCTGTAGGAAGATAAGACCTTCATGTTTTATTCATTAATGACATCTACATTTATTCACACAGTATAAATACATACATGAGGATTAAAGGTACTTTATTAAACCTATACATTTCAGTATTGTGCAGTTAGTGGTTAATGGCCCATGTAACGTCTTTATGGGTATGGGTTGATGGGTGCGTGGGTGCTATCATGCGACGAGAGATGGGAGCAATGTTTCGGTCAGTGAGTTCATGCTCGGCCTGAATTATGTGAATTGTGCCTGTCAAGTGGTAAGAATAATGTTCTCACTGAAGGAAGAATGCAGAATACTTTCATATTCACTCCTTCAGAACCCGTTGTCTGTAAAGTTACTGCTTGAGCAGTTCTCTCCAAAGTTTTAACTTTCTAGGAATTGTTAAAATTGATCTTCTGGGCTCTTTCTATGTGGAGTTTGCATGCTGTCCCAGTGTCTGCGTGGGTTCTCTCCAGGTTCTCCGTCTTCCTCCCACCTCCAAAAGCATGCTAAGTTAAATTGGTCACTCTAAATTGCCCGTAGTTGTGAATGTCTGTGTGTCTGTCCTTCATGTGGCCCTGTGATGAGCTTGGGACTCGTCCAGGATGTGCCAGCCATCCGTCCATCGACAGCTGGGATCGGCTCCAGCACAACCGCAACCTGTTACAGGAATAAGTGGAAGAAGATGAATGACTTAAAGAATCAAGCTGTGAACCCGGAACGTAGTGGGGGCTTTGTTGGTACTTGCTAGGGTTGTAACAATCCATCGACCTACTGTGCATCAGTTGGTTATGGAATTCAATGCAAACTCTGAACTAATCTTCATGTGTAAGTTGATTCGCCTTTCTTTTGACATTTCTTTCACTTGCTTATTTTGTCTTTTCCACCAAACACTGCCTCACTCTTTAGTCTCAAACAATGCCAGAGGCAAACAGTTACTTACTTAGGGATACATCGGTGATACTCACAGAATTGTAGTCATATCCTGTGTGTATAATGTGACTAACAGAAAAGAAAACATGGAATGCTGTAAAGCATTGTCTTTGGCAGAACAATAACATAGTTATTGATGTAAGGAATTCAGTGATTTTGGTTATTATCAAGAAAAGCAAAAAGGCTAGATAACCATTGGGCTACTTTTGTTGTTATCATTATGTTTATCCAAACAAATGTACCTTTAGTGGTACCAGACATTAAAATGAAGAGAAATTGAAGAAATCAAAGTAGTCTAATCATTTTTTCCATGACTGTAGATGGCAGCGTGTGAGCAATGTCAGCGGTGTGGAGATTTTATTTTAAGGTTAATGATGAGCAACTGAGCTTGTTGTTTTTGTTGTTTTGTTTGTG
>CAAKHB010002279.1:76011-87067 GCA_901007665.1 Aeoliscus strigatus
TTGTCGTTGTTGTCTTACTCTAAAATTAGCCTTATTTCCCATCTGTCAGTCTTTCTCCACCACTTCTGTCCTAATCTGTACGGTATTTGTGTTAAACAGGAGTCCGTATGCTGGATGGTGAGGTGACAGATGTGGTGGAGGCCCACTCGCTTAGTCTCAACCCTCAGCACATCCATATTTATAGTGCCAGCTGGGGCCCGGAAGATGATGGCAAGTCATTGGATGGCCCTGCCAAACTGGCCAAGGAAGCTTTCCTCCAGGGAATCACCAAGGTCAGTCAGAGTAGATGCTGAGACTTCTTTTTACAAATACAATACTACAGGTACTTATAACTATAATAGTAGACCTGTGACTGCTCTGACCAGTCCTCGAGGGTCTCAGAGAAAACCTGTTCCATCTTCATCTGAATCTAATGACACAGAACAGCATGTAAATTGATGCAACTGTAGTTTTTATGTGGCGAATAATGATTCGCATTTCACGTCCTGAATGTGAAGCGGTCCACATGACACAGCATGATAGTGAGGGGAAGAAATTGCCAGACATCAGCACAGCAGGATCACTCCGGTTCAGCAAGTGCTCTCCTGGCACCCCTAGATAACCCCGAGTACTGAAATGTTATCATCGCCCCTGTAACCTGCAGCATCTGGTCATTAATACCGCTGGGAGCTTTGACGATATTACTCAGACATCAAAGAATGATGACGTTAGGGTAGAGTGCAATGCAGGCAGCATCACGTGTCACATAAGTCGGGAGGGGAAGCTGTCACAATCCAGTAAAATAAAGTAAATACAGAAACATCCTGTAAAAACACTCCAATCATGGCCATTGGAAGTGTTTGGGTCAGACTGAGGTCTTGTTCTCAATTTTGATTACATTTTCTTATTAGCCACCCTCCTTAGCACAGTGTTGCAGCGACTGTGATAAGGAACAAATGCTGCCAGCGGCTTTGGATCCATTCGCCGTCATCACAGACATCTGCCGGATGGGATGGTGTTGACGTAGCAGCCGTGACACACAAGACTTTTTTTCATCGCCAAGTCGTTTGTTACAAATGTGGAGGAAGGAAAAGCTGTCGTCATCTGTTTTTACCTCAATTTGCTTTTGCCTCCTTCATCGTTTTGTTTTTGTTTTTTTTAATGAAAGATACTCTCTGTGTTATGTGCAGGTGTTATATGTGCATTTGTGTGTGTGTGTGTGTAAAATTGTAAGCTGTTTGCCACACATTGGCTGTAATGGGACATTACAGCCAATTAGGAGGCGCATTAACTTAATCGGATGGAGACTGATGCATTTGTGTGGCTTGAAAATGAAAGAAATGATCTCATCTTAGAAATGTTCCGAAGGTGAGTGATTTGTGCTTTGGTCAATCTTTACTAATTTCATGTTGATGAGTCATAAACCACACTAAGATTATTGTCACGTAATGACATGCAAATGTAATGGTATTGTATTTCATATTTAGATATAGATATAGATATAGATATATGAGCAGAGATCGAAGCATTAACATTTCACTGGTAGATCATCATGCAGCAGCTCGTGGCCCTGAAGCTCTCCACCATTCATAGCATCACCTGTCACTAGTCACATCAGTTTGCTGCTGCTTGTCTTCTTCTGGGTTTGTAAGGATGGAGGGTGGAGGGGAGGTTACTTCATCACAACGTCACCCGGGCTCACCCATTCAGACAGATGTCAGTGTGCCTCTGATCGGCCTCTGTCACAACCTCTGAAGGTGGCTGATTGGTGGATGGGCTCCCCCCATGCCTCCTCTGTGCCGTTCATTCAGAACAACCAGGCGCCTTGAACAACTAGTGACAAGTAACAACTAGCTAGTGACACATCTTTGACAGAGACAGCCACTTAAGCAAACATGGGTTCTCCATCTCAGCTTGTTATCTGCTAGTCTGTGAGAAATGTGTTTCATCACGACAGGGACGCGGCGGACTAGGCTCCATTTTTGTGTGGGCCTCTGGAAATGGTGGGAGAGAGCAGGACAGCTGTAACTGTGACGGCTATACCAACAGCATTTACACCCTGTCCATCAGCAGCACCACCGAGTCAGGCAGCGTGCCGTGGTACAGCGAGCCCTGCTCCTCCACCCTCGCCAGCACCTTTAGCTCTGGAAATCCAGGGGAGAAACAGATAGTGGGTCCACACACACACACACACACACACACACACACACACACACAGGGAACGTCTAACAGACTGAATGGACAATGTGTCATATGACATTTCTCCTCGGTTGTGGACACTTCCCCTCTTTCTCTTCAAGGTGACCACAGACCTGAGGCAAAAATGCACAGACTCTCACACAGGGACATCGGCCTCGGCCCCGCTGGCTGCTGGGATCATCGCTCTGGCTCTGGAGGCCAAGTGAGTATGAATGACAACGCAACTACTGTATATTTGTAGTAGAGGCTATTTGGCTTCTATTTTATATTGCATTAGTTATTCGATTATACGAAATCAAGTTCGATTTTCTCAAAAAAAGAAAAGGGTTTCTCGGCAATAGCGTCATCTGCTGGTGTAATGTGCAAACACCGTACAGGCAGCAATTTAATGCGTTCTAAAATATCGTGTGCCGGAGGTCGTAATTCACACTGACAGAATTTCCATGTGGGGAAAAAAAAAGAGTTTGTTGGCCTTCATCGTGGTACATCGGAGTTTGATCAGTATGTCTGCTAAAAACCTCTGTAATTGACACGACTATATAAGGGCATGCTAACAATAAAATGGAAAAAATGAAAGAAGAAATCATAGATACTAAGTCATCTAATTTTTTTCCACTGTCTACTTGCTGTCATCATGTCACTAAATCCACAAAGCACATCTGACTGAAATGATGCTGCAACTCTGGACACTGATTTAACGCCTTCCGTATGTTCCCCCTCACGTGAATGTAGGTGGGTTGTGAATTGTGTCTGAAAAGTGTGTACTTACAGTTGCTCAAATGCTCAAAAGTGGAAATTCCATCCAGGATTTAGTATAATCAGTTAATTATAAGGACCAATCTGCAGCTTCAGCCCGTGCAGCCCAGGCTCTCCCATACAGCTGTAACTATTTCAAACTGAAGAACATCACCCACGCACGACTCCAAGTGTCTCGAGCCAAGTTTCTGAGAACGGCATTTAAACTTTATCTGTAAAGTGTTTCTCATTTGCAACATAGCAATTCGCTGACAATTGACATGAAGACAGGTCACAGACAGGTATCAGGCGTCACTCCCCCCGCCCTCCCCACACACACACACACTCACACACACACACTCACACGCCCTTCCTGTAGCTAGCGTGGAGTTCTCTGAGATGGAATCATTTAATGGCATTATTTTCTCTGCCGCTCCTCAGTGAAGTGACACTGAGTGTATCCAGGCCATTAATAACACATGAGCGGATGTGAGATGAGAATGCAGATGCGGTGCGGGGCGGAGGTGATGCACCCACAGTGCACGTCTGTGTGTCTAATTCTGTCTGCTTTGGTGTTGCTGTGTGAGTCTCACGCTGCTCGTCTACTGTTTTGAGGTTTTCATGAACTGTGGCGCCATCCCTCAGTCCAGTATATTTGACAGTGATCCCTTGACCTTTCAGTGCAACAGCAACAGTTCATACTGGTGTTCATAACAATCCCCCCCCCCCCCACGTTCTGGAGGACTCTCTTGGCCTCTGTGTATTATACAGCTGTATATTTCATACGGCTCAACTCAATATCAGCATTATTCCTGAGACCATTCCTTCGCTTTATCATCATCAGCGAAACACCACTGCTCTCAGAATGTACATGATGTAAAGACACTAATATTTGCTGCTATCACATGACATAGTTTCCCCCTTCCTATGTCTGTCTTGGCAGTATGAACCTGACTTGGAGGGACATGCAGCACTTGGTAGTGAGAACGTCCCAGCCCAGACATCTCAGTGCTAGTGACTGGAAGACTAATGGAGTGGGACGCAGAGGTAGGTGGTCCACATCAGACATCCACGTGTTGCTGCCCTGTGGAGTTGTCCAACAAAGACTCCTCAAACGCTGATCAAAGTTATTATTATTATTATTATTACGTATTATTATTGTTGTTGTTTTTATCATTATATATTATGATTAACTGTTGGGGGTGTTCTGGAACCATCTGGATCCAGGAATCTGTTGAAGGATTCTTACTCATTGTCATATAGGGACATTTTCAACATCTAGAACGCCACAATAACAGCAGTGGACTGTCTCTGTGGACCAGTGGTTAGTGGGTCTGTCTGTTAACCCAAAGGTTGGGGGTTGGAGCCCACCCAGAGATGGGAGTTTGTTTTTGGTTTTACTTTTGAAATAAAAAAGACAATGAAGAACAAAAAGAAAAAAACAGAGCCTGTGGATGATTTGTGTGACAAGGCTGCTGCTGATTTTTAAACTATCTGACCATTAGTGACAAAGGCACGTTTTGTAGTCAATGAATTTATTACAGTAGTTAAAATGAATGTAGGACAACAATATTGGCTGGAAATCACAATATGGGTCAAATGCGGTTCTTGGTGGAGGTCTGAGAGTGCTATTCTGGTTGTTGTTGTTCATTTTTCCTTTACTATTGCCACCTGTTAAGTTTTTGAAAAAGGGTTGGGGTCACTGTTTAGGGGACAAGCTTCAGTTGGCTGAGGCTCAAGATTCTGGAATAAAACTGAGCAGGTTGTCGTTTGATCCATAAAGACCCCAATCCACCGTTCTGTCTTCATCCTGTCATCTGTTTCTCCCACAGTGAGTCATTCGTACGGTTACGGGCTCCTGGACGCAGGAGCAATGGTGGCTTTGGCCCAGAACTGGACCACAGTGGGGCCACAGCACCAGTGTGTTCACACTATGCTCACTGAACCACGGTGAGAACCGACCTTGAGCAGCGTTAGTGTGTGACCAACGAGCTGCAGTCCTCCTCATGGATCCATGTCGTCGCACAGAGCTTTTGTCTGCGTCCGTTTCAGCAGCTGCACAACATTAACCGCACTCACTCCTCGTATCTGCAGAGACATTGGGAACAAACTGGTGTTCAGCAAGAGTGTGGATGCCTGCTGGGGCCGACCCGAGTATGTCAGCTCTCTGGAACACGTTCAGGCTCGTCTCACTCTTCTCCACAACCAGCGAGGAAAACTTGCCATTCATCTGATCAGCCCTCTGGGCACTCGTTCCACCCTGCTCTTCCCCAGGTGCACTGTCAAACACACAACCCCTGCACAGCAACGCACCAATCATCCGAGTCTGAATATGCATCATTATTTGCATGCGTGTGCAGCAGATTGAACTGTGTGCCTGCTCCCTCCCTCTCTCTCTCCCTCTCTCTGTCTCTGTCTCTGTCTTTCTCTTGCTCTGAAAGAGTAAAAATAACACAAACCATTTCCATCCAGGCCAAATGACTTCTCCTCTGAGGGATTCAACGACTGGGCCTTCATGTCCACCCACTCATGGGATGAGGATCCTCAAGGGGAATGGACCCTTGAAATAGAAAACGTAGCAGCTAATGGACGTGACTATGGTAACTCATCCTCTTTAATTGTCCCATCTGGTCACATCCCATCAGACCTCTGGCCATGGCTGCAGTCACTGCCCCCTCATCATCCCAGTCCTCTGACATGTTCTTCACATGTTTCTTCGGAGTCCCTCTGTGACGTTCCGGGTCTTGCACTCTCAGAGCTAAGATGCCTCAGCATGCATTTCTTTCCCTTTGCAGCGTGCAGGATTAAAATGCGGGTGCTGATCCACCTCTGAGAGGTAAAGTCACCCTTGCACCCTCTTATCTGTGTCTTCCAGGTGTGTTGAGTCAATTCACCATCATCCTGTGGGGTACCGGCCCCAGTGTCCTCAGCCCCTCATCGTCGGATTTCCCTCGGCCATCCAACAACAGCTGCAAGACATTTGACGCACAGCAGATTTGTATCGGTGAGATCACTATGATTTCATCTGACCCCGGCCACCGAAGCTGCTGGGCTCATTTCTTTTAGCACTGTTTAACAGTCTAGAGACGTCTGTCGGGAGCTGGCTGTGACGTGTTCAGCTGTGACCTCCTTGCTCATGAGAGCCAAGTCATTATATTTTTTAATCATCAGATCAGAAACAATATCACCCGGTTAGCCGGTGTCCGTTTTTGAAACAAAGATATGATTGGTACAAATGAATAACTAAGTAAGTAATGAATCATAAAAACAAAAAACAAAAATGATAATGTCATATTTCTCTTGTCAAATCGCATTTTAAAATGATGCAAAGTTGGTTGGTGGTTTGTGCGTTTGAAGATTTTGTCACATTGATCATGTTTTTTGATCTTTTGAGCAAAAGCAGAATTAACTGAATAAAAAGCAGGCTATTTGATCGTGGAATGAGTGAACTGGATGTGGTGCAGCTGAGCACGGACACGACTGCAAACAGATGTCTGATATCTGTCCATTTTCCTCTGACCAAACCTCCGTCCTGTTATTTTTTTTCTCCCTCAGAGTGCAGCCCTGGCTTCTCCCTCTTCCTCCAAGGCTGTGTGAAGTTGTGTCCACCAGGCTTCACGTCGGGTCCACAGCTCCTCAACCTCTCCCTGGAGAACTGGGTGGACCTGTCGTCCGTGCAGGCGTGCCTGCCCTGCAACCCCACCTGCCTCACTTGCTCTGACACCGGGCCCACAGACTGCCTGTCCTGTCCACCTCACAGCCACCTGGTCCTCACCTCCTGCCTGCACCAGAACCAGGTCCAGCGCAAATCCCCTTTAACTGGAGGCGACGGAGCTGAGCCACAGGGAGACGTCCTCATGACAGCAGGAGACAACAACAGAAAGGATGAGGAGCCCTCGGTGCTCGCCGTCTCTCCACCCACTCAGCTGCCTGCTGTCGTGACTGTGCTCAGCTGTGCCTTAATACTGGCTGCCTTTGTCGGGGTCTTTTTCCTGCTGCAGATGCGTTCAAGTGGTCCCTTCAGCGGCTGGAGGACCAAACTGCCCTCCGTGTACTCAGACACACAGGTGGGCTTTGGTTTCGTCTCCGGCCGAGGAGACGAGAGAAAGGCGCGCATATGTTACAAAGGCATCCCCACTGTGTGGGGGGACGAGGACGCCGTGGAGTCTGAATCAGACAGCGAGGATGTGGAAGGTCACAGTGAGAGGAAAGCTTTTATCAAGACGCAGAGTTCGATCTAGCTCAGCCCCGCACCTTATTTTGTGGTGTCGAGACCGTAACGTCACAGTCGTCGTCATCGTCATCGGCTGACACATGATGGAGGATCGTATGAGCTTTGGAAAAAAACAACAAAAAAAAAACAGCCTTAAGGCCTGGACGTACTCCGCAAGAAGGGAGAACAACACCGAAGTTCATTCTGGTCAGGACAGTTCATACTTCACGACAAGTCAAGTGCCCAACTCCTGGGGTAGTCCTCTGGAAATGGTTTCGCTGATGTTCACGGAACCACAGCCGCTCCCGTCAGTCAGTGACGTCCAACAGACCGCTGCACGTCAGGGGAAGCTCACGGCAGCTCCGGCGCTCCACGCCAGTTTCCAGAGAGCAGATCGCACGAACCGGACGTCACAGAGAATCTGGTCGAGATCACACACTGAAGCAGACTTCAATCTCTGCGAACGGAGCAAAGATTCTTCCGGTGTCTCTGTGTAAGCGTTTCTGACCAATCAACACAATAGTTCTCAAACACCAGAAGAACTTTCTGCCCAGATGGCTTTTTGGGAGTATGAATAAGCCTTTACTGTCAGCAGATATTTGTTACATTTGCTTATGCTCTTTTTTTAAGCCCTTACGGTATCATGCAGCAAAAATATATGATTTAAGAACCTTTCTTCTTCACCATATATACATCCGATGGGTTTCACACGCACAATTTGGCTGCTGACTAATAGAGAATTGTTCAGCCACAATAAAACTGCAAGATGTTTAAATTTACAAGATGTTTCTGTACAATAACCATTTTAGCACATACCGAGAGATTTTGGGTCTCAAAGTGGTATTTATAGCTGGGTAACTGTTGTTGATGAAATCTTCAAATGCTGCTCCACAAGATACTAGATCAATTTTCGCTTCATCATCCACAGTGTGTATTGATTGTGGGGGTTCTCTCCCAAAACGTCTTTATTAGAGTAAAGCTCGCTCCCTTTCTACTCTCACATTACAAATAAATACTTTATTTCCCATCGGGTGAAGACCCACTTGTTCAATCAAAGCCTTTTGCTCTGAAGAGTATTGAATTTTCTGTATGTTTTATATCCTTTTTGTTATTTGACTGACAATGGATGTACATTTTGTGGAGTTTCATGCTGGAATAAAATGACTTTAGAAGTGACAGTGCATAGGCAAGTAAGTGCACAAGTTTCTCTGTTGGACCCAAACGGCACTAAAACACTTGGCAACGTTGCCTTGTTTACCCAATGTTCACACTGTGAAACACACATTCACCAATCGCACTGATGATGTGGCATCAGGAGGAATTTGAGCTTTGACAACTAATGAACTACTCAGGATCTACATAAGATGACTCAAACATGACTGCACATTACCATGAAATGTTAAAACACATTTGTTAGGTTACATTGAAACAAAGAGTCTCTGCTCACATATTTAAGATGTGAAAGTTAGTTTGTCTCTGTGTGGCTGAAAATTATGGGTGAATTATGGGTCCTGTTGGTACGATCTTGACAGGGAATTCTTCCTGCAGTGAGGTGGGCATGCATCTTCTAAATACATACATACATTTTATATATAAATACACACACATATATATATATAAAAGCCTAAGTTTAACTACTGCCTATGAACTCATGTTATACGTAATGTCTTAAGACAAAGACTGATTAAACTGTTCATGTTGTAATTTGATCTTTATTCACTTCCTCCACATATCAAGTCAATCATCAACTAAATATAGAACAGATCTTGCCTCCATATATTATCTCTGGACAAATGGGAAATAGTGCTACAGGTATCTTTTTTTTTTTTAAAAAAAGGACATTTTACACAGACATTGCGGAGACATTGAAACGGCAGGACGATGATGGAACAGCAGAAAAGTGCAACATCAGATGCTCTGCAGAAATGTTACCGCCACTGCAGGAGGAGAGGAAATCCACAGTGAGAGCAGAATCCATTGAAGTATGGAAGAACAGGCATCAGGAGAGCGACAGAGCTCCTGGGCAAAACGAACAAGACGGGTTAAGCGATGGATGAAGTGGGACAGTGTGACACCAGTGGGCTGTGACAGGTCAGCGTCAGACGTAAGTGATGACATTCTCTGTCATTCTCAGAAGGCTGAGTGCAGAAACAGCCTCGGGTTAAGAAGCACTCAGGAGAATCTGCAGCTCATTTGAAGGAATCTGAATGCTGTAAAACGTAAAATTACCAAACTATACACAATGATTCATGGAGCTAAACCTCATACCACTTAGATGCAATCAGACAAGTGTGATGTTTTTTCTGTTCACATTCTACCAGCAAGAAAAAAAAAGAACTTTTTTGTAATGATACAGATTGAACAACAAATACACTGCTCCAACACACAGTAATGAAATATCAGACAGCTGCGTCACTCAATGACGTGTTGAGTCAGTCAACATCTCACACATTTACAATTTCAAGATTTCACTTTGGACTATTATAAGAATGTTGCTGGGAATTTATCACACAACTTTCAAGTCTCCTTCTTGGAAATGTAAGCAGAGCCTCCAACCATAACCATTCTCATGGCCACATCCGAGTGAGGCTCCTGCAGGCTTTAAAGTGGGTTAGGTGGGCTTTGATGTGAGTGGACTTCAGGACACCCCAGAGGAATGTGAACTGAAAAAAACGTCCCAGCTGAGTCCCACTTGGAAATGTTGGTTGGCATAGATTCGTTTTTTATAAAATATTGACCCTTTTTTTTCCCCTGCAGAGTTCGACGACAGCTCTGCACCGACACACAAACTAGTTCCGTACATCACCACAGTTTGAACACCTCAGCCCAACAATGTTTAATCACTGCCACAACAAGGTGGAGTCTTCCTTCGGTCTCATACTGCATACTGTTAACACAACCACCCTCCAGCAGCGAAGCAACAACGATAAATGAGGACGCAGAGACGCTGCTGAAAGTTTTCTAATTAGTGAGGAAGGAACTCTCGAGGGATAGAGAAAAAGAGGAGGATGAGGTAGGGAAGAAGGTCTTCAGACTTGTGCAAGCAACAGTGGACAGTTTAACAGTCAGAAGACGTGATGAACCAACATGCACCGACCGATGAAACAGAAGCTGCAGCTCTCATCTCAAAGGGAGCTGAAATGTCCAGACAACACATTCTCATTGTTGCATTCGTGTCGGTAAAGAACTAATGTATAAAAACGTGTGTGTAAAAACTTAAAACCCCATAGACCCGATAATTGGTGAATTGCATTACGAATGTGGCTCAAGCCCCAGCAACCACAGCCCCCACCGCGCCCCGCCCAGCATGTCACCGGGATATTTACATTCAGTAGTTCGTTAATAGTTTTTAGGAGCAAAGAATACAAAAAAAGTTTGCAGACATGAGTGATTCTGATCGTCTCTATGCTGTGAGTTCACCCAGGGCTCCTGCTCTCCGAGGCCACAAGAACAGCAATCGGTCCCCATTCAGCGGAGCAGCATTGGGTGTAGTTCTGCGCGTGCGTTTGAGCAAACAGAGACCCACACTCCCTCTGTGCCAGCAGCTGGCGTGGATCTAGTTTTTGGTGGGTTCTTCTTTTTCCTTTCCACCTGCATGGCTCTTAGCGCAGCTTGAGCTTGAAGGCTGATATTTCCATAGGATCCAGGCTGATGGTGGAGTCGTTGGTCAATGGCGCGCTGGAGTGCATCAGAGTGAGCGAAACGGGCTGCAGCAGCTGCAGGTCCAAGTTCTTGAACAGTCCTGATACGTTCAGCTGCAGAGACAAAGGGGACATTGACCTGAAGAAACCCCCCCTCCGGAGGAGTGAGACTACAGACACAGCACGTTTTCCTGACCTGTCCTTGTGTTGTGGTGCAGTTGAAGCCCAGATTGTGAGCGTCTAAACCACAGTCCAGCCCCAGACGGTGAAGAATTAAGGCTGTGTACGG